>JAVYIG010004560.1:0-158298 GCA_035222895.1 Strongylocentrotus droebachiensis | reverse complement strand
GTTTGAAACGTGTTTAAACTAATCACGAGCCTTTCACACACAGAAATTTCGGTGCGATCGTTAATCGATTCGTGATTAACTACTGCTCGTAAAATGCGCAGTAGTGCCATTGCGCATTGAAGGTTATGCCATATCAATCAAAGTGCACGCTCAAACCAGTTTAAACACGTCTGAAACACGTTTAAAACACGAAAAACCTTTCACACACAAAATGTCAAGCTCTCTAGATACGAACTTCGTATCCGCAGCCTGCTTTTAGGGGCGTATGGATCGCGACTTCGTATCTATCCCAACATCGTATAAACGATGTTCACACTGGGAAAATTTTCTATAAACATGTTTAAAACTGTTGAGTTAAACATGTTTATACTAATCATCTCTGGATACGATGAATTTTAGCTGTGTGTGAAAAGGCTGCATATTCTACCTAACATCAAAATGTGTTATCTTTAGACTGCTGTCTGGACCTCCACACATGATTGAATAAATTCGCTACCTTTTGATGATTCCAAAACCTCGTAATACATTATCTTTAAGTACTACATCATCAACCTTTCCCTTATAAATTCAAACAATATCTGTCACGATAGGAATCAAATGACCAGTACTTGAATTCATCTTTAAACTTTAGTAAAAGGCATTCGTGACCTCGTATACAATTTTTTTTTTAATCTTCCCCTATTTATATCACATACGCTATACCGCAGTTGCAAATCATAAGCATTACTCGTATAGCTCTTTCGGTTTCATGAGCCATGAGCCAAGGGGCATATCCGTGAGTATCTCGCAAGAAGGGGTTTTATAGTTTCGAGGGTACTGTTATCTACGCTGTGGAAATAACCGTTACGCACGAAGCGTCAATTCATTGACGTAGGACTACGTCAGCGACTGCCAAATTCTTTGACGCAAGCACACACAATTTGTTTTCTTCTTGTATTTATGCTCATCCTTGGTGTTTACTTATTTTCTTTATTTTTGTACCTTACCCAACTGATATATACAAGGGCAGGGGGTGGGGCGGTGGCTTTTCGTAGAGCGCCCTTTCACTCCTGAAACACTACTCGCATATAAGAACAGGGCGGCGCAAGAGATTTTCATTTAAAGGGGGTACGGTCCTCAAAGGTCTAAGAAAAGCAACAATAGCAACAAATCCTCGTTCCTTGACAAGAGCGTTACATGCCTCAAATGTATACTAATGAGAAATAAACATAGCCTGTCAATTCGGGAACTTTGTTTACGATAATCATGGGCCGCCCCTACCCCCCCCCCCCCCCCCTCCCCCCCCCCCCCCCCTCCTCCATCCCACAATGCCGCTTCTGTATCAAAACTAGATTTGATTATTATGTGGTCGTTTCATCATTAACTCTGTCAACTTGATGGCACTTTTACTTCCTGGATGACACGGCAACAGATAATAAAAATTACATCAAATTATGAAGACGTTTACTCACAGAGAGAGAGAGAGGGAGAAGAAGGGAAAGTTCTGAATTTTGCGTTGTGTCTGATCGACCAATATCGGCCATGTTTGTGTAGTCAGCGGCATTGTAATACTGCAGTGTGTTTCGTTTGTACTGTTTAAAAAAATGAAAGTTGGAAGGACGAGTTTCTTCTATTTCTGTGTTTCGCGACATCCACCTTGGTTAAAGAACATCAACTATTCATTTGCCACCTATATTTGAGGAATTGAATTTATCAGTGGCAAGTTTTCATGCTTTTATCGTTCGTCGGAAAAGTGAGAGCGGTTTTCCTTATTCATTATTTTTCATTATTGCTATGTTCTTCATGTACTCCACCGAAACACGATAAATAGTTAATGAGTCATTCACAAGGATCTTCATCAAAGTGATTTTCTGCATGTATGCAACTTGAAAATGCTCATCTTATTTCCGTGTCTGCTGAAAGAAGTATATAAAGTTTCTTTCCTTCACAGCGTGTGTCTCAACGCGGTATCATCAATGTTAATGATTGTCTTCCATTTTGGGGAGTGATTACGTGTCAACAACATCTAGCTTTTCTTGCTATCATTATCGTCGTCATCATTGTCATGGTCATCGTCGTCGTCGTCGTGATCATTAGTCTGGAGCAAAACACCAGTCGTCCTTAACTGTTACAAATCATCGATAAGCTACTAACTTAACTCTCAAAATTATAGACAGTCTACTTTATATCGGAAGATAGCATACTATGATATTGGAAGATAGCCTTGTATATATCGGAAGAGTGCAGTACTTATTGGAGTCTGGAGCTAAACATCAATCGTCCTGAACTGTCGAATCATAAATAAACTACTATATATCTGAAGATAGCCTTCTATATATTTGGAAATAGTGTAATATACATCGGACTACGCATAGGATATTTTCGGTCATTGTTCTTCATTGATATTTGACTCGTATAAAAACTTATAGTGACATTGATCGTTTCCTTCTTCCGATACTTATTAGTTCTTTTATGACGTCATCGATACGTTCGAGTATTCAACGTAGATTGAAATGAGGTAAATAACTTTTTTTTTTAAGAATCACTTTATTGAATCATTTGGCCTATTTCCTCTCCTTTCACGTTTGTCTACCCTTTCACCTTCTCTCTCTCTGTCTCTCTCTCTCTCTCTCTCTCTCTGTCTCTCCCTTCCTCCTTTCTACATATTTCGATCTTCTATTTTATCTTACTTCATTCTTCTTATATATCTGTTTATTTAGTTTTTTTGCCCAGCTCCCGTTATTTATTTGTATTATGCAATTGTTTCAATTATCGATTTTGTTTTTAATGTGTTATATTGAACGTGTTACAACACCAGTTGTAAATCGATTTATATTCAATTATAACCGTGAGCGAGTTCCACTTTTTCATATTTTGTGTATTACTTTTTGTATCTATTCAGGACCAAGATGTAAAACAGATTTGATATTGTTATCTGATTCTTGGCATCGTGAATAATTTTTCTTTCTTCCTTTTTTATATTTAAAACTTGTTATGCTCCTTCTTTTTAACAAGGAAATAACAAACATACATTAATAGGCGTTTTAATGAACAGTGGCTCCAGAGGTTTAATTATCATCATAACTAGAGGAATATCGTCAAAGTAATTCGATACCAATGTCTTATTTCGTATTCATTATGCTCGGCTTCTCATTCCATTTAAAATCAACTTTTATTCAAAGTTTAATTGTTTCCATGAAGCAAGAGATATATTCAATATCAGTACCACGGGTTTAGCATGGCTGCCATTACGGCGCTCTGAATTGCCAAGGTATTAGTTCCTGTCAGGTACCCATTTACCTCACCTGGGTCGAGTGCGGCAAATATGTTCTGCCAGAGGCCGTTAGTCCTGTGGTAGGGATTTGAACCCCGTACCCTATGATTCACAGTCTGCCGACTAATCCACTATACAACACCATTAATTCACTGTATTGTCTTTCCTGATTGATAGGTGTATTTAAATATGTAAACCAGATTGATTTTATAGTACACTTTATAAATATTTCTATATCGAATGTGTCTTTTAAATCCAGTTGGTAAACATCATTCCCTACTTTAAACAAATAATATATCCAATATGACGAAGATCATATATATTGTTATGTGGGTAATATTTAATCACTATTTACTGAGATTTAGGTCAAACATCATTGACACAAATTGTAATCCCCGAATCCCATTTTTCCATTCATAAACACCCATTATCATTAATCATCTTGTTCATTTCCATGCACGTAGACTAATATACCCGTTGACTACTGAAGTCTTCTATTTCTATTAGGTTTAATACGAGTAGGTAATGGGTTCACGTGGTTACTTATATAATCTATTTCAATTCTGTGAGTTCCGTTTTTAGCATAAGTACTCTGAAGGGTATGATATATTTGTCATCACATTTCACAAGTAAAGAAAAAATGCTTGTACCAGTAAAACCAAAACCGAGCCAGGCATGATAACTCTGGGGGCGTTCGAGTTTTAAAACTAAATCTTCACACAGTCACACTGCTATATTCGTTTGAAATTTGAAGTATTCGTTTTTAAAATATTCATTATCGTCGTATCATTAATTTGAATTAGCATTCGTAGTATTTCTCTGTCTTTCCCTTTCTTTCTCTCTCTCTCCCCCCCCCCCCTTCTCTCTCTCTCTCTCTCCCACACTCTCTCTCTCTCTCTTTCTCTCTCTCTCTCTCTCTCTCCCTCTCTCTCTTTCTCTGGCGTCTCGCTTGACTGTTTTTTTCTTTCTGTTTACGAAGGTTGAACGTACTAAGATATTTACCATCTTTGATTTAACCCCCTATCAAGTCCGTTTGTATTTGCTAACAATTTTGTTTTTGCGCACTGTCAACCATTTGTATACAAGTCATGTCACCCTTTTCATCAATGCGCTTTATTTGTAATCAAGTTCTATGCTTGAAATACTGCTCTAAAATTATACGTCTCTATTTTACTTTTTATTTGACAGTTTGAGTAAATATCAACTTTAAATTGAGAAAAATGAAAAGAAAATGCGTCAACAACCATTGAACTTAGGCCACCACCGTTATGTTAAATTAAATATTTATTTCGTGTTATGAAGGTCCAGTTCGCAGTCGTTTGCTGTCTTAGAACTTTTGGAACCTTTCTGTGTGTTTTGTCAGTCTGGTGGGTAGTAGGTCTAATGGGATGACCCTCTCCTTTTATGAATTTCGTTGATAAGTCTAATCATATCCGTATTATTGGAGATCGTCTTATCAAACCTTCTCATTTGTATATTTTCCGTTGTAGGAATTTGTTCGTGACTATTTACTAAGGCTGTAAAATCCCAGGGGAAAATGGCGCGATCCGGTCACGACGAGGAGGTTTTCTTTTCCGCTTGTTTAACACCAACCGATTGTTACGTCACAATGGCCCCTATCTGTGGCACTTTCGAGTCGGCTGAAGACCATACTCCGGCGAAGAACGCAGAAGAGCGAGCAGCCCGGCCGATCCCTGCACGTCGTCGACGCATCAGTCATCCAAATCGACATCTGTCCGACCGTCGATCGCGCGTCCTCTCGCCTACGTGCGAACCAGTAACGATTCAGATAAATTCAACGTACGACAACCTAGATATTGCGCCGCAACCGCAATACGAAACACCACGTCTGAAGATGCCGGAACCCCGGCGGGACGTGGAAAGCCAATATGAAAATGTGGTCATGAGACCGCAGCGGCAATCACCGAGGGTACAACCGCGGTTAAGTCACGCGGTGCTCACGCAACATGTTAATCCACAACCGGCGTTACCGCTTCGATCTAAAGTCAGAGAATCACATTCACCGCAGCCATGTTCGACCGAAAAACGATTCTCGAGAAATATAAACCCGGATATCCAGCAGCAGCTCGAAAAGGCCGTGTTGCGGCGAAGAGATCCGGTTTCCCCCAGTCCGCCGAGTCCAAAGATTATTACGCCCCAGCCGGTTCAGAAATTCGCCTCCTTTGATCCAGTCTTTCCCGGTTTTAAGAAAACCGGTTCAATTGACTTCGACGCTCGGATCTACCGATGCAACGAACTTGCAAGGGAAAACATAGGAAAGCAGACCCTGATTACGGGTGAAGAAAATTTCGCGTGTGCCTATGTCAACCATCTTGGTGGCTACTTGAAGCTGATGCGCTCTCAAGCGACGCTCTTCATTCCGCCGCACGCCATACTCGGAGATCCGGAACCGGTTGTGCTCTACTTCATGTCCAAGACGAATCAGGTCGGGTACTCGCCGCTCGTCAGCTGCCTACAACCGGATCAGTTTCTCGTGAGTCCGATCATATACATCGGCAAACCGGGTTTCAAGTACAGTACGGTCGATGTGGTGTTATCGTTTCCTATTGATGAGTCACACAATACCGCTAGTTTCTTCAGCGTTCTTTCCGTCAAAACATTTGATGCTGCTTTCTGTCCCGGTAAGTACAGAGACTTGGGCAACTGCAAATAAAGTATGCTTTTAAAATGTTTTTTAGAAGAGAACATCTCAAAATAACGAAAAGGAAAGATGGTACGGGGGGTAATGTTAATAGAAGATAAGAACAAAGAGACGGACAGACAAAGAGAAAAGGGGGGGGGGGAAGAAACGCTGCATAAAACTGAAGAAAGAAAATAATGTTAACGAACGTGGTAGGAGATGGGTTTAAATACAAGAAAGAAGCGGAACAGATCGAGTGATGTTATTATTGTTGTTATAATTATTGTTACTACACTATTACTATTAATACTACTACTACTACTACTAACACTAATAATAATAATATATCATTATCATCATCATCATTACTATTCTGCTATTGTTGATGTTGTTATTGCTGTTGTTAATTGCTGATGTTATCAATTTTTTATTTCTGTATGTCGGACTATCAATGACTACAGAACGGCAGATTAATTTGGCTCCATTTATTTCTCCTGGGTAGGGAGTGGCAAATGTGAATTAATGCCTTACCAATGAATGTACGTGCCGGGCTGGGATGCCAGCCCACAACATATTGATAGAAAATAAACTGAATGACTGACTACGTTCTTTACAAAAACTAATTTTATTTTCTTGTCTTTCTTTTTGACGGATCACCAGAGAGCGCAAAATGGCGGATCTTGGCTCCGGGTCACGACTACTTCTTTTCGGTTTGCGGTGGGCGTGGCATCCTCATGGTATCCCAGTCCGCCTTCTACGTCATCAGAGCCACAAAGGCGGCGCCGGAATATCAGAATATGGCAATACCTAGGGACACCTCAAAGAGAAAGGTATATTTATTTGTACAATTATTTATCCATTCATTTATTTAATTAGTTATCTAATTGCTAATCACTCCTGACGACGGATAGTCAACCTGTTCGAAACGTCGAGCCACTCCCGCCACCCGTCCTCTCCAAGCGCTATAGTTCTCCTTAGAACTATAAGCTAAGAAAGATAACAAACAGTCCTTTTCAAGACTACACCAACAGTCCTTTTCAGGACTACACACCCTCAAGTAAGATTACCGAGAGTCCTTTTTAGAACTCCTCAATCCTCCCTCTCTATCACACGGTGCATCCGCAAGCCTACTGTATATCTAATTGCTGTTTTAGTTCAATTCAATTCAAATCAATTCAATTCAATTTCAATTTATCTTTGTTTCCACCAAAACATTACAAATCAATTATAAACATTTACAACAATTTAGGAATACATATTGGAAACGGAGGGGTCCACTAAAAAGCAATGCTTGTACAATAATGTGGACCCCTCAACCAGACAACTCATTTATGTATCTATTTACTTATTTATACATTTTATTTATCTTTCTGTTTAGTTGTTCATCCAAATAATTATTTATTTATTTATCCGTTTATTGTTTGTGATCTACTAATTCATTCATTTATTCATTTCATTTTATGTAGTCATTTACGCATTCAATTTTTCATTTAATAATGTATGTACTTATCTATGTCATTAACTTATGCTTGATTTTTATGATTCATTTTTTCTTAAGGCTTATGTATTCGAATGAATGCATATTAGGATAAGGATTTGGTTTTTAGGTTAAGAGTTTAGGATCAGTCAGCTCTCTTCGTCATTAAAGTATTAAAGGAAACCTAAACCCAAAGAATAAGTGTAGGTATTCTGAAAAATGAGATGTATTCCTGCCTTTTGATGTACAATATTCCTTTCGAAAATGTACAAGATATATATAAATGAAGATATTCCTGGCATGATGTGATGCCTTTCAGCATGCTATGGGCGCAGCCATTTTCTTGAAAATGTGACGTACCTGTTGAAGTTGTTCATGTATCATGTACAAAGTTTTAGTTGAAAATAATTTTTAAATCAATAACGAAACCTTTACTTTTCAATGAAAAAAAACAATAACTGAGATGATAGAAAATATATTAGGTGAAAATAAATAACAGGGGCACAATTGTAACAAAATTTATTTATAAATACTACATTGTAGCAGTTGACAAATCTATTTAATTTATGAGAAACCTTCACCCCAGAAGGGCACTAACTTATTTATGCAATTTGCGTTCTGGCAATCATAGTACAAAGGATAATAGCAGGTGAATGAAATACCTCATCACCACACACGTCTGGGAAAGAAGCATCCATAAATTAGAATACATTAACTTGATAAACGACTTCGCATAGTACGTCACATTATCACGAAAATGGCGATGCCCATGTCGTGCTGAGAAACTGTACTTTATTTTTGCTTTATTCCTTTCTCATACACTTTGGTGGGGAATCTTGTAGATTTATGGGCAATAATATAATAAATCTCTCAGGATAAGTAAAGTTATTACTTGGGGTTCGGTTTCCTTTAAAGACGGCTTCAGAGTATCGAAGTATGTCTGTACCTATGGATACCTCAACGAGGAAAGTAGATTTCATTATTTAGTGATTTGTTTTCTTCTACTTATTTATTTATTCCTTCATTTAAACATTCATTTATATATTCATTCATTTATGTATACATTCACTCATTCAGTCATTTAATTTCTTGTGTTTATTCATTAGTTCAATCATTTATGTGTTTGTTCACATGTTAACTTATTACTTATGTATTCATTTGCTGTTTTAATCCATTGATAAAACTAAATAAGGACCCTAATGAGAATCATCTAGTTATTAGCTTTCAGGGGCTGTCCTGTCACATCACCTCTCTTTCTCTCTTTCTCTCTCTTTCTCTCGCTCTTTACCTCTCTGTCTCTCTATCTCTCTCTTTCTCTCGCTCTTTATCTCTCTCTCGCTCTTTATCTCTCTTTCTCTCTTTCTCTCTCTTTCTATCGCTCTTTATCTCTCTCTCTCTCTATCTCTCTCTTTCTCTCGCTCTTTATCTCTCTGTCTCTCTATCTCTTTCTTTCTCCCGCTCTTTATCTCTCTGTCTCTCTATCTCTCTCTTTCTCTCGCTCTTTATCTCTCTGTCTCTCTATCTCTCTCTTTCTCTCGCTCTTTATCTCTCTGTCTCTCTATCTGTCTCTCTTTATCTTAATCTCTTTCTGTTTTTCTCTCTCTCTCTTCTCTCTCTCTCTCTTACTCTCTCTCTGTTTTTCGCTCTTTCTCTCTCTGTCTCTCTCTCTCTCTTTCTCTCTCTCTTACTCTCTATGTATCTCTCTCTCTCTTTCTCTGTCTCTCTTACTCTCTCTGTATCTCTCTCTCTCTCTCTCTCTATGAGTTAATTTATAATTGCGGAATAACATCAAATACAATTGAATGAAATATTTGACGATTAATACAAGACTGCTTCCAACTATTTCCCTGTGCATGTCATAATTATGTTTGGTACACCTTATCCTTTTTCTTCTTACAAACTAAACTCATTGGTCTTAGAGCACCAACACAAAGTTTTGAAAGGTAGCTTAATTAGGCCTGAAGTAACATGAATAATTTATATTCTTTCATTGATGTTTAAAAAGAAACCTGAATAGGAAATGCATATGCTTATCATGCCAGTGAAATGAAAAATCACAGCCCAAACCTGACTATGAAAGAGAATTTCCCCCATTACAGTTTCAGATCTCATTTTATGATATGTTTATGATTCACTTTCAGTTAGTATTTATAGAAAAGGTTTTGAGTACTGGGGGAAAGGTGAAAATTAATCTATGAGCTGTTTTAGTATAGATATATTGACTGCTATGAGAGGCATCGCTGTTTCTATAGGCTAAAGGGGACGTTACATCCTGCTATGACCCGAGGCGCGACGCGGCGGCCGTGGGGTCATAGTAGGATGTAATGTCCCCGAGAACCAGTATAGAAACAGCTATGCTTCGATTATTAATGCAGTCCATGCATCTTTTATATACCGAATAAACAAGAAAAATCTACAAAGAACTCTAACCTTATCCTTTTCTTGAGTAAAGATTGGTTAAAACATCACAGAAAATCCGAGATACTGTCTGTAAATCTTCGCTGGAAAGTTGCCTGAATGTGACGATCATTTGGGAATCGTGACAACACTGCACTGTATGGTATCCGCGCTCGCACAAAGAAACTTTTTACACGTAAAACAATGGGGATTTCAGCAAAATTTAACAATGTGGCCCGTTACCCGGGGCATTGGGCATCTTTCTCATGAACTATTGACCGTTAGACGGGCATGGCTAAAATTACAACTCCAATTTCGACCAATCGGGTGACTAGATTTATTCAACATACTTAAAGGTAAAGACCAGTATTGGCAACGCCCCAATTTCAAAAAATGAAATGGAAGCTCTCATTACCAATCATGTGAAAGAATATGTTTTGACTAATACATGATGATAAAAAATTTGCCGGGAAACCGCCTACTAATTCATATATTTGGTAAATTTATTTCTCTCATGGTCTGGTGAGAGAGATAGGGTAGTCCCATATACATCTTTCTGTGTATAGTGCTTGTAACTTTACGAAGAATGGGCCAAATTTCTTATCATTTTGATGATTCTAGAACCTTGCAGATGCTAGATGCTAGTTGATCAACCTTTTCTGATCGATTCCACAACGTTTCTTTCACAATGCAATCGCATGACCATTACTGGTCTTTACCTTTAAGAGAGGTATTTAATATTTTACATAAAGTGTGCATGTTAAGAATACACTAGAAAAAAAATCTTCAAATGCCATCATATTTCGAATATGAGTGTTTGGACAAATGTCCTGCCACATGTTTGTTTAGTCCCATATACACATTTCTGTGTACAGTGCATATAGCGTTCAGCAATTGTCTGTTTCTGATCATATTAAACCTATATCATTAAAACCTCCCAGTATAGACCAATAGTTATTCCTATGTGTCACATTAATCTATTTTTTCCAAGTGCTTCCAGGTGGTCGCTTTCGCAATGCAATCGCATGACCAAAACTTGATCTTCGTCTTTTAAGTATCATAAGTGTAATTGTTGTGTATACTTGTCTCCTTCTTCTTATTTTTGTATAGATTCGAGTGGCTCTTTTTGGTCGATCTTTACCGGAATCCAATAGAGCCAAACTTCATGTCGTGTTCTGCAAAGACTGCGACAAAGAAGTCGAGGTAAGATTTAAAAAAGGACCAGCCAACTTTTTCATTTTTTCTTGAAAACAAAGTTATCAAAACAATCATAGAATCGGATAGCGTCAAGATGTAAAAAGTAGACAATAACAATAACTGATTTTAAAGCGCTTACAGTATGGTCACTACCCAACGATTCTACACTTTATATTGCACACTCGTCAGCCCTCTGGGGAGCATTCCACAGAGGTACCTTTTGTATTATTATTTTTTTTAGTTATAAGCGCACATTCTTATACAATCACATTTGTTTAGATTAAAACAAAGATCAGTAAATTTTACAGAATCACGATAGAGAAAGTTATTTAAAAATACGAAGACAAGGATGAATCGTCTTTCGAAATCTTTTTCAACTGACAAAAGGCTGCAGCGGCTAGATCAAAGACGATTTAAACTTGTACCTTGTAAATCATTGGCACATGTACACATCCTATCCTTAATACACACACTATATGTCGTAAAGTTCTGCGAGGATCTTCAACGTTTAAAGCCCCACTGTCCTACTTGTAGCTACTTGCTCCCTCTATATAGAAAACTTCCCCAATCAGTGCCTGTTGGTCCCCAATAATCCTCTATTTCTTATGTTATTTGCCCGGTTATTTGAGAGCTGAGTTGATGAGATAGCTACCTGCCACCAGTGACCTCGTTGTGTGGTATAATCCCTCCTAGCCACACTAGTGTTGATAAGCTGTAAATAGCAGACTGCAACTTTAAGAAAGAAGAAGAAGAGAAGAATGAGAGAAAAATAAAGAAGAAGAAGAAGAAGAAGAAGGAGGAGGAGCAGGGGAAGCAGGAGGGGAGCATCATGAGGATAAGGAATAGAGGAGGAGGAAGAGGGGATGAGGCGAAAAGAAGGAGAAGGATAAGAAGAAAAAGAAGAAGAAGAAGAAGAAGAGAAGAAGATGAAGAAGGAGGAGGATGAGAAGAAGAGGGAGAAGGAGAAGGAGCAGAAGAAAAAGAAAAAGAAGAAGAAAGAAAAAGAAGAAGCGCCATTTCCGGTGTTAACATATGACCTTGTAACAGGTAGTGTGAAAGCAGAAAATGTAATGTCTTTTTATTTGACTTGAAATGTAATCAATTTCTATCGAAATCAACCACATGAACTGTGTTAACTATAAGCTATACTTACCTAAACATCCCGTTTCCTGATCTTAATTTTCGCTTTCGGCCATATGACATTTAATGACAATAATAACTTTATTTCAAGATAGCAAAGAGTAAGTTAGGAACGTGTTATACATAGTCCCATATTGTGCGATCAATTAAAAAAAATACATGCGCCAGATATTTCAATAGAATATATTTGGGGTGAAGATTCCGAAAGAACCCCAAATCGATGCTATACGTTCAAAATCTGTCTTCGCCGGGGCTCACGACATATGTTAGGCCAAATACAAATTTAAAAAAGTGTTTCTCGTCCCCGCCTGCCTCCTTTTTGGCCGCCGCCTCCTTTTTTGGTTGCTATTTACTATTCAGAAGAAAAAAAGAAAGAACCCCCCCCCCCCAAAAAAAAAAGCCCTCCCCCCCCCCCCCCCAAAAAAAAAAGAAAAGAAGAAGCTTGTGATACACATTTTGTTTAAATAGCCTCCAAAGTGATAAAAATCATTTGTTTTGTCATATTGCATCAGTATACTCGCATAGCACAAAATATGTGAATAAATAGGCTTGGCAGCCATCTTGGAGAAAAAAATAGCTAAAAATTGCAAAATAGTAAATAGTAATGCCCTGCCTCCTCCTTTTTTTTGAAGTCCGGACGAGATGACTGATTTTTTGTTATTTGGCCTTACAACGGTTCGTACGAATCGCGAGCACACATCCGTTCGAGGATTATAACGCATTAGAATTTACATCTCTGGCCAAGATATAGATTAGTTTTTAAAAAATTATTTAAAAAAAAATAATTGTTGAGTTTTCACTTTCAAACAAACAAAATTCATCGAATTTTAGAGTCGCTCAGTAGTTTAAAAAAAATATGTCAACGAACTTGATATAAACGTCTAACTAAAGCTTTTCTCGGGTTAACCAAAACTATACTAGGGCTTGAAAAATATTAACTTAGTCACTTCCGGATGCATGTCAAAGAATAGAATAATTGTGTCTTGCCGGGATTAAAATGGGCAGACGAACTTTCGAAACAGACTTGCTCATTTTTGGTTTCGGTATATTAACATCACGTATACAAGTCAAGTGTGTGTGCGGTGACATTCGCTTTATTTATTAAAACTTAAAAATAATGTAATGTACAGATTCGTTTCCCAATGTTATCCTAGTCTTATCACGTTTTCTTGATAAACGACTTCGTCACATAATCAAGAAAATGGCAATGCCCATTGCATGTCGTGCTGAGAAACTGAACCTTTATGCATTTAGAATATTTTGATTTATACCTCTCTCAAATACACTGGTGGGGAATCTTGTAGATTAATGGGCACGAATACAATAAATCTCTCAGAAAAACTCAATTTATATCTTAGGGGGGGGGGGGGGGTCCTTTAAAGGAAATCAAGTTTGAGTTGTGGGAAAGATGAACAATAATTTGTCATTCTTTATTATATTAGGGTGGAAGAATAAAACAAATTAACCCTGGAACGGATAGCTCTCCAAATGCCCTCCAAATGTTTCGACCAAAATATCATGCCGCATGATTGTGTGTGTAGTCCCAAGTGACTGTTATCAATGATCTGAGACTGGGCCAAATTCATTTGATTTCAAAACCTCACATTGCACGCGAATTCTTTATATGCTACATAATCAACCTATATCCAATCGCTCACAGGCAGTTTCTTTAACATTGAAATTACATCCTAGATTTCTAAATAAATTGTAACTCCTTAAAAATCCAACATTAGGTTGTGGACAAATTGATAGGACTTATAATTAAACAAAATTTAAATAATTGTTATAACGCTTATGTCCAGTATGTGTGACCCTCCTGCCGCTCCAACGCTATACTGTAAACGTTGTTATTTTCGCGTAAGTTCAAAAATTGCCGGCCTTAGCGCGAAATCCGCGAAAATTAATGTACCGCGAATATTTCTATTTTTACAGTATGACTCCCGTCATAGTATGGACGTAGTAGATACATGGTTATAACCGAGCGGCCAAAATTATGTAGCGCTCTAACGTATCGGTTACCCATAGTGCACCTGGGTGGAGAGTGGCAAACTTGGATTAATATCTTGCCAAAGGGCATTCGTGCCTAGCAGGGTATATCGATATGAAGCACAACAGTCAGTATGACAGTGTCAAATGGCATTAATTAGTATTGATAAACGAATGTTAAACTATAGATATGATTTGAAGGACTTTAAGTGTTGCTCTCCCATTGTTATCACGCTTATGGCAAAAAGCCGCAATAATCACTAATCAAATTGAACACAATGACAGCAAGAGAAAGTGGTTAAGAATCGACCCTTAGCTCATCTTGAAAGTGAAAGTAATGTTATTTGATATCATTTATATTGTACAGTCACGATTACACGGGCGTTGTGGCGTGCGCCTGTAATCCAGCTAACAATTATTTATGACATATTTGTAGAACATTTATAAGCAGGATACTATTTATGTGTTCAGGAAACGTTTTCTGTGGCACTACATATAAGGTTATTTTTTATAATAATGATATTTAGTCCTCCACATGCTAAAAGGTTGCTGGATACAGTCAAAATAACCCAGAAGTAATCATAAAGTTACATACAATTATATTAGACTCACTAGTTAACAAGGTTCACACTTGGTTTAAAGATACTATGTCCCTTTTGCAGCCAACCTCAAATTCTATAGAACTTTGCAGGAATTATGAATATGTCATGTATGTCCTATCTGAGAAATTTAAACGTTAAAAATGTCCTAATATTCAAATTATGCATGGAAACCCGTTTACTTGCTAGACTTCACTGTCAGACACTATTGTCAGTATTGAGTGAGTGACTGGCTTTTTTCTTCTTCGGTAATAACATACATAAAATGAGCTGTAAAGGATTTGTCTACATCAATAACCTACTTCTTGTAATAGCCAAAATTAAACTGATTGAATCTTTGCGCAGCATAAAACATACGACAATGTGGTACAATGGTCTGAAAATCAAGACTATTACTTATTGGCTCTATAGCTCCTAAGTCAATTTGGCAACTAATAGTCGTTATTTTCCCACTTAAAGACATTTTCAAGCCCCCTTTTTTTAAGGGGAGTTTTAAATTAGTATTATCTTTCAAATGCCATTGGAATTTAACCTTTTCATTTTGTTGGCCTGCAAATGGGACATAGTACCTTTAAGGCTTATCTGTACTAGTTTAGTTGATTAAAACACCCTGAAAGTTCACTGGACAGGTGGTTATCTCATTAACTCAGCTCTCAATTAACATAAGAGAAAAAGGATCATGGGGGACCAATGGTCACCGATTATACATTGTTTTCGATATAGAGGGAGCAAGTAGCTACAATTAGAACAGTGTGGCTTTAATACACTACATTAGTTGGTGGACATTTTGTCGAAGGCTTTCTTCTGTTTATTCATGCCAATTTAAGAATCCGAGAATAACTACCAAATTAGTTGCTGACATTGGGAAAGGTGTCGAGTCATTGTTGACTTATTATTTTTCAGCATTGACGTAACGCCTATTATGTGTATGCCTATGTTCAAATTGTATTTCATACCAATGTGAACAAATATGTTTGTATTATTTTATTACAGTTACCAACTTAAAGATAAAGTTGAGTTCTGGTCATGCGATTGCATCTTGAAAGAAAATATTGTGGAATCGATCAGAAAAGTTTGATCATCTAGCATATAAGTATTGGTGTGTACTGCAGGGTTCTTGAATCATCAAAATGATAAGAAATTTGGCCCAGTCTTGGTAAAGTTACAAGCACTGTACACATCAGGCGCAGATCCAGGATTTCTTAGGGGGAGGGGGCCCAACTTTTTTTTCAAATTTTTGCTCCCGAAAATTTGAAAATCGCGCGGGCCGAAAAGTCGCTCAGAGGGGGGGGGGGGGGGGGGGGGGGTAGTGAGCACTATTTTTTTTTTTTGCTCCCCCCCCCCTGGATCCGCATAAAAATCGGGAGTTACATGCCATAGGCTATTTAGAATATTAAGGCATTTGAAGAGCCATGCTTTTTAGGGAACATTTTGTATATGATGCTCTTCCACACTTGCATAATACAATGATAACGCTCACAAATTATTTTTCACCTCTTCCCAGAACCCAACCTTCTCTTTAATTATTCATACTCCTTGTAAATGTTTTTTTTTTAATTTTTCCATAACTCAAAAATGAAAGGTGGACCTGCTGAATAAGGGCCTTTGTTGAATACTTTTAGATGTAAGCTTTTATATGTTACATTCTAAAAAACATTGATTAGGATACATCAAGTTTTCACGTAGTACATACAAAAATTACGAAACTTGGCAAGAGTATGGATAAATCAGTTGTTATCTGTAATTATGGACAGTAAGACTTGGACCTTGAATTATAATGAACTTCTGGGGAACACGTACTCCTATACATTCATTAACCTCAAAGAAAGTTTTCCGAAGGGGCGATTAAGTAATTATTTTATAAGAGTAAGGGGGGGGGGGGTAACTTCCGTTGGCAGCTGTTATTCTATGAGAGGTAGTTCTGGAGCAAGTTGTCCTGAATGGAGTACGGGGTTGTGTTCCCTGGCGACAGTCAATGGATAGTCGTCTTTAATTTATGCAGGAGATTTGCCTTTGCAGCGGGTTTTAGTTTGCACCCTCGCGCAATCTAGGACAATGCGTCGAGGACTGGAAAGTCCGATAGAAATTATAGTTTCGGAACAACAACAAATACTATAAAAGCAGATTATGAAGGTGCCTACGCAGATCTCATCAAGTCATTGTGGTAGCTCATGAAACCTGATGAACAATACTTTAAAATAAGGATTAGTTGACACTGCTTTATTCTCTATGGAAGCCGGAAGAAATCTTGTCTTATCGCATTTCCCAGTATCGTATCTGCGCATGTGCCATAAAAGCACTTTCCTTTTAGGCGGTTTGCCGCGTTATCTATGAGAAGAGACCGCGTGTATCTCTCAATCTATTTCGTATTCTCCTACCAAATTCATACTACAGAGAGTAATCGAATCAGAGAAGCAAGATTCATTCCGTAAGTTAGACCATGTGAGGGCGCTTTCCATCCAGACGTCGTCGGGGCAGCCGATTTGGGTGTCATTCTGTCAGTTGAAGAACACTTCATGGGTTCTACAGACCAGCTCAACCGCGGTAAGTAGATTCCATTCCACAAAACTTATATCCGCCCCCCCCCCCAAAAAAAAAAAACAAACAAACAAACAAACAACAACATCGCAAAGATTGCGAGATATCCACTCAAGGGCGATTTTCAATACCTTTTGAATAATCCATAGAAATCATGTTCGGATTACGTAATACTTCATCGTCTGTTCACTCACATTTTTATTGGGTGATGGAAAGGCTTTGTAATTGCCTTACCCTTATGTTTATTTTTTCGAAATGTAGGCCTACTCATTATACAAGAATTAGTGTATAGGCAATGTGACCAACTTCAAGTGTTAGCTTTGCGGAAAGCTAAATTGACGGTTCAATATATTCAAATATCGAAAATATTTGACGAGCGCCGTAAAAACCGAATCAACCAAATCAACAACGTCAACATCGATCATATTTCTAAATCCAATAATTTGTGACACGGTCAACGCAATTATATAAGCAATGACCTGAAATTACATAACCTTACAATTTTCTTTTGATTATTGGATCACACTCCGCAGAAATTCACGCATGACGATCTATTCAACTACGCTGATCAATACCCACCCTCGGTGACCTTTGCTCTTTCGAACCCCACCACTGACCTCATGTCAACGGAAGCGTTCGTGCAGTGCATGGTGGTCGTCCACGAAGGAGCCACGGCTAATTACCAGGATGCAGATGTGAGCAGCTTCGTTCATCTTGTGGGTGACGTCACTGTGGCAAAGAGTGGCCAGTTCCAGAGCGTAAGTTTTCAATAGACCACCTTTAATTATTAACATATTCGAATTTATGGATGTTACTTTCCTGGGGAACAATTGACGAAGTATCCATTAATGCGTAGGGACAACAAGGGGAATAATTAAGCTTTCAAAGCCACTACATGGTGTCCTTTTCACATAGTGTAGGGCTGTAGGCTTACTTGCCCGATGAGGTACAAGCTCTATAATCATGTTTCGCTTTAACCCTTTCAAGGTGTCAGGAGTGTGATTAAAACCAGCAGATATTAACATACTTGTTTACGAAGTCACTGTATTATGACCAGAGAAGATTCAGTTTTAACAACACATTTATGGAATTATTAGAGAATAATATTAACAGGGTGACGAGCTTTAAAAAAAAACTGGACAACAATCAGTGATAAAATGCAAGGAGATGAATAATGAGAAGAAAGAGGAGAAGGGGAAGCAGAAGAAGAAGAACATTATGCTGGCGCATAGTTAAATGAATCAGCAATTTTCTTTTCTCTAAAAGATACTTCCAATGTATGATGTTTAAGTACATCATCGAAAGTTACTTTTGATCTTGCTTTGCACAGCAATCACTTGGTCGAGCTTCCGGAAGACGTCTTCCAGTGTTGGCTCTACCACCTTCCACAGGAGAGCCCCTTGGCACACACCCTAGCAGTGCTTCCGGTCATCCGCGATCCTCCGAGACACCTTCGGATTGCCCTTCGGCATCACCGCCACCAGTTCCGGGTGACCGAATGTCCGTGTTGCTGTCAAATTCGTACGAGCTCGACACGACGAAAGGACGCTTCGAGGAGATCTACGTCTCCTACCAGACTTTAGCAGAGCTTTGCTTGCTGCTACAGGCCGCCAAGACCGAATCAAGCAAGAGAGACTGGATGACCTTTGCCAATAAGATTGGGCTTTCAATGCAGCAGGTTAGTATCTGCCACTTGCACACGAGGCGTAATTTCAATTGCGTCATTATCTGCGCTGATAGAGCTGGTAAATCAACGCAATGTTTTGTTGATTTCATTTTCCTTTCTTACGCCAATATATTAATGACGTGAACGCGTCTTTCTCACGTTGCACGTCACGGACTGCGCTAGTAAGCTGACGCAGTGAGAGTATGATTAAGACGTAAGAAAACGTACATCGCTGGGTATGTTAGTGAAGCTTATAGATAATGTACTCGTTAGTGTAATGCCAAAAAAAGAACAGAACTTCGATATCAAACACTTGTTATAACTTGAAGGGAACAAGGTGGTATGAGGGCTAACTGAATAGCTTGGGAATGTCGCTGTAATTTACAGCTACGTTGCACTAATGATTTCTTTGTTCATGTCTCAGTCTTTGTCCGTTCCATAATAGAGTTTTGAAGTCCTAACGTCATATTGAACTTGTCGGCAGAACTTGGACAATAAGCATAACTCGTTATTTTAGAGGATAGCAGAAATTCAGTATTTTGTCCTGCTTGACCGATACACTTTATTTCTCTTCATAGGTTGACCGGATGTCCGACCGCTACACTTTCCAGTCTCCACTCTCCATTATCCACCTCTTCTTCGGCACTTGTCCAGCAGCGACGTCGTGCTGCGCTTCGACGTCGCCTCGGGGGAAAGCCCGAGGACTCCTCGCCCGCCTTATCTCCGTCTTCCAAGAAATGAAACGCGATGACCTGACCCGCGTCGTCCGGCGAGAGCTGACGCGCATCGACCGGCGAGAGCTGACGCGCATCGACCAAGAGATCGACCGCTACAGCAAGTTTCTCTTCGAAGGGGGCCAGTTCGAGATCAGGACAAACGTTGGGGGCGCTGCTAACGCGAACCGGGGACTCCCCCGGCACTCGTTCAGCGACGGTGACGTAACAATGGTTGCCTCTTCGGGGGAAACCACCAAAGGTCGACTGAATGACATCGTAAACTGGTTCAAAAGCAAGTCATCTGGTGAGTGTATGGTTAACTAGAATCTAGAAAGAGTAAGAGAGAGAGAAAGGTACATAGAGAGAGGGGGAGAGAACGAAAGAGAGAGAGAGAAAAAAGAGAGAGAGAGAGAGCGAGAGAGGGGGATATAATTAGGCGTGAAGAAAATGGTCTAGGAACGTGAGACGTAGTTGAGAATTCTCGCACTTTTATATATATCAAGGGAGATTGGGCAAGGGCCGAACGTGAAAATACGATCCTCTCCAATGCCATCCCGCTAACAAAATTTGGCCACCGAGTAAGACTGATGTCCCCAGCTCATCATCCTTTTTTTCTATTGCAGATGTCTTCAGACTGGCGGGAAGCAGCAAGGAAACAACTGTGGAAGACATCTACGAAGTACCGCCGGCGAATTTCAGCGTCTTTGATGATCAGAACACGTACGAAGCACTCCTACCGATCAAGGACGGAAAAACTCAGGCAGCGATAAGAAAAAGGAAAAGGCGAAGCAAAATGAATATTATTAAGGTTAAAATGATGCACCTAGCTATACCCTGGGGTTTTCTATGGTCGAGAACAATTTCTGTGTTTCCCTTACTCGAAGCCCTGATAGTCACGACGGAAACATTCGAACAGCGATAAGGAGAAGGAAAAGGCGAAGCAAAATAAACAATATAAAGGTTTAAAGGATGCACCTAGCTAGACACTGCAGGATCTCTATATATGGTCAAGAAAATCTTCTGTTTACCCTTTACTCGAAGCCATTAAAGAAAGGATGAAGCAAAGCAGAGTGAATACTAATAGGCCTATTATGTCCGATAAGTCTGCCCAGGCATCAGGAAATTTCGAGCCAATCTCCGTTAATTGGTTTAGAAAAAGTTTAGATTTTCATTTAATCTTACTCGGTAATTTCATACACCTCGTTTTTATTCATGAAAATATAGTAACAGCGTGTTGAGAAGACACGTAGTCAGTGACTCAGTGTTTTTATCAAAGAGCTTTGAAATGATGATGTATTTATTATATTTATTTATATATTTTATTTGTTTTATTCAAACAGGGTAACTCTCTCATTATTAACATCGTTTTCTTGGGAGGCCCATGCAATTAAACTCTTATAACGACGTTATCAAAAGACTGAATACAATCATGTAACACATTTGTACTGCAAAAGCAGACGTAGTTCTATAGACATGGTTCAACTCATGTTTTAATCACAATTGGATAATGTTGTACTTAACTTTTTACGTTACTTCTGTGTCTGTACATGAAGTAGTTATAAAACATCTTTACATGACGAAGATTCGAATTGTTTCTAATGATGACTGAGTAGCAAAATGTCTTCATTATTGCAAAATTGTCTTTCACTTCGTTAATTTTAATTAGGCAAATCAAAGGCAAATGTGGTCATCGTTTTGCGATAGAGTATTTTGCCGTGATCTAAGGCTAGTAGACTAAATTAAAATGTTGTTACGAAATATTGGACAAAGGAGTTGTCCATTACTTGTCTTGTTTGCATCACCAAAAAAAAACATTATCGAGCGGAACCACTAAATGTGGAACGATATTTTGAAAGTTAAATCTATTGTGTCATCAATAATTAAGAAAATAAAAGTTCATGACATTACTGTACAGAGCAAATAAGATAGGACTTCGCAAGATACGTCAGAATTAACGTTGCCAAATTGTGTTTCACTGATGACAACTTTCAAAAATACGTATACCTTCTTATTTTTCATCGGTAGCGTTATTCCATTAACATGTTATCAATGGATGATCTACAATACTTAGAATCCAGTCTGCATTCATTATTTATTTTTTTTTTATTTTTTTTTTGGGGGGGGGGGGGGGTGGGGGGTGATTAATTTTTTATTCTCAATACCATTCACACACAAAGCGCCCGGCAAACTAGCGCGATTATTCTGACAAATCGCAAGACTTACTGCGAATTGGATCGCGATGTGAATCGTGAAGATTAGTGAAATTAATCTGTCCACACACGCAAAAAAAAAAAAAAAAAAAAAAAAAAAGATTTTTAAATCTCACTTTTTTTTTTCTGTAGGTATTGGATCGCGATGTGAATCGCGAAGATTAGTGAAATTAATCTGTCCACACGCAAAAAAAAAAAATCTCATTTTTTTTTCTGTAGGTGTGAATGCCACTATCGTTGTAATGTACACACATTTCAAAACTTGATGGACTGGCTAATTGTAATAAGATGTAAGTCGATCTATTGAAAGAAGTTGCGATCATGTTTAAAGTACTTCTACTTGTTCACCTAAGCGATTATTACAAAGGACAATACAAGGACTATATTGATCCGATGAAAGTGAAACGCACTCATGTATAAGTAGTATGAATCATCGGCTCGTTTTAATTAAAACTCCATTGAGTACTCCTTAAAAATAGATGTAATGCACTTCATGATGTATTTTTGAATGCTTCATTTTTTTTTAATAAAGATATTCACATATTTTCTAATATAGAAATATTTTCATATCCTATCAGATTTCGTGTTTCGTTATCATGTTTCTATAGAATGCGTGGTGTGTTTGTAAATGGGAGAACGGGGTAAGGTAGGACGTGAATCAAGACTTGGTACATTTTGTCTTGTGACTATGTAAACATACAATGTTCCGAGGGGCAGAAGAAGACGAGAGGGAACGGAGAGAGAGCGGGGCAGAGAAAGAATTTAGAGAGATAGGGAAAGAGAGGGAGGAGGATGAGGAGTAGGAGGAGGAAGTAGATGAGAGATGCAGTGAGAGAGAAAGGTAGAGGGAAACAGAGAGTGAGAGAGAAAGGTAGAGAGAGAGAGAGAGAAAGAGATATAGAGAGAGGGCGGGGTATAGAAATAATTTAGAGGGATAGAGAAAGAGAGGGAGGAGGAAGTAGATGAGAGATAAAGAGAGAGACAGTAAGACAGAAACAGATAGTGAGAGAGAAAGGTCGAGAGAAAGGTCGAGAGAAAGAGAAAAAGAGAGATAAAGAGGGACAGAGAGACAAAGAGATAGTGAGAGAAACAGAGAGGGAGAGAGAGAGACAGAAAAACAAAACAGTGGAAGAGGGCCAGAGAGAGAGAGAGAGAGAAAGAGAGGGAGGGGGAGGGGGGGGGGGTAGGGATAAAAAGACGCAGAATCGCAGAGACAATATCAATTGCGTGCATTGAGATAGAGATTAATAAATACCTGTGGTGCTGCCACCTGTACAACAATAGCTCCATCTCTCTCCGTCTTTCTCAACTCTATCTCTTACTCCATCTCTCAACTCTTCTTCCTTCCTCACTCTCAGTTCTTTCATGTCTTTCTTCTCAAATCGTCACTTTTCTCTACCCCTAATCTCTCATGTTGGATCTCCCACTCTTCATATCTTCCTCTTCTTTCTTCCTAAATCATTTTATCTCACCCAAAGTCCCAATCTCCATCTCTCTCTCTCTCTCTCTTCTCTCTCCATCTCATTAACAAATTCACCTCATTTCCATCATGTCTGTATATGACAAAAAAACAAGACAAAAATTATATGTTTAATATTTTTTAATACTTGAATATCAAAATAACAATACAATAATCCATTGCTTATCCAGTGCATTGATATTGATCAATGTGGCCTTTTCACAAATTTACATAATTCAGAGATACTTTTTCCTCTATAAACAAATCCAATCTCTAGTCCATCCACCTCTTAAGAATCTTCATTTTGGTTTTGCAACACATACATTCAGAATGTACATGCTGCTATGACAGACACACCTCAGGGGTCTTAGAATGCATGTTGCATAATGCGCAAGTTGCTACGGAAGATAAACCTCGGGTTCTTGGACTATGCCCTCAGAATGCATGATGCATATTTCGCATGCTGCTATGACAGTTAAACCTCAAGTCCTTCGACTATTGAATCTTAATTAAATTTACTATTAGGGGAGGTCAGTTCAATGCTCCTTACATTTTCTTCTTCTCTCTTGGTTTTATCTACACAAATGCCGACTTAAAATGAGTCATATAGAATCTCACTCAAGGCAGGCTATTAAACCAACATCGCTAGCTGCCGTAATGTATTTTCCACTGGACTATCTTTCGGTGAAGGCGTACATAGAACAATTTCCGGCTCACATACACAAGCATCATCACGCGCACGTCCTGCAGTTGGTGATGCATTGTGGGACAAGGCTGTCAACACATCGGGACATTGTGAGCAGCAGATGGCAGCATACATAAATTTGAAGAGCAGTCAGTAGAATACCCTACCTTTACATCAAATAAGCAGAACATCAAAAATAAGCAAAACATTGTAAGTATGCAGCACTTATACTGGTCAAATCACGTAAAATATACATAAACATGATTTATCCAATGTTTTCTCCATAAGGACTGAATACAAAATACCAGTGCTGAACAAATCTCTTCGCTCGTCTATGCTCTCTTTTTTAAGATTAGTTATTTAATAAATGATATCCATTTTGTTAATAGATTAAACCTTATCTTTTAAGAACAATACATGTAATGGTTAACTGAGATAAGCAGAGTATAACATGTTTTTTTGAACGATTGACTGACAAATAATAAACCCCTCAAGTGAAGTTTGGAAACTCAAGTTTGATTGATTATATCTCTCTTGTTTATGTTTGATATAACCATAGCTACCAGTATGCTGAGTTTCATTAGAAAGTGTGTTTATTCCTCTAATGATACCTCTTATGTAATGATTTTTTCAGTCATGGAATCCAAATGTGCAGTACATCACCAGTGCATTTTGCAACTTTTCACTTTTAAAGGGATAGTCCACCCCAGGATTTTCTTTAGCTGACGATATAGACCTAATAATACCATGAAGAATGATACAAGTCTCATTAAAATCCATGATCACATAACAAAGATATATCGACTTTTTTATCGAAAATCAGCCGCCCCCCAAATGCAAATGCGTTACATGGGCATGAATTGTGACGTATGTTGCGAGCTGCCTTCTTATTTCGCAGACATTCACTTTCGCTCGCGGTACACTGTTATCGCACCGACACGACGAATCATGAATGAAAGTGAAAGCGAAAGTGAATGTCTGCGAAATAAGAAGGCAGCTCGCAACATACGTCACAATTTCGATACTATCGGTTATTTTTTGGCGATCGTTTCATGCCCATGTAACGCATTTGCATTTGGGGGGCGGCTGATTTTCGATAAAAAAGTCGATATATCTTCGTTATGTGATCATGGATTTTAATGAGACTTGTATCATTCTTCATGGTATTATTAGGTCTATATCGTCAGCTAAAGAAAATCCTGGGGTGGACTATCCCTTTAACCCTGCCCCTTATACTGATGTACTGCTCATTCCAAAGCTGCATAATTATAAGAAATATGGTATCATTTTAGAGAGGAATAAGCACACTTTTTCATGATAATGATCAAAGCCATGATTATGCCATGATAAGAGAGCTATAATTAAATCCAACTTCCAAGTTTCCAAGTTCATTTTGAGGCGTTTATACGGTCCAAATGAACATGTACATAACATCATCAGTCCAGTCTACGGTATGTGCCAGACGTTACCAAATATTATTGAATTGTATAATGGAATTGTGAACATAAATACTCCCCAGTGAGCGGAACATGAGTTTTTTCATGTGCCGATTAGCAATTTAATCCAATGACTGGGATGATAATAATTACAATATAAATTGCTTACAAACGTAGTGGTAGTGGCTATACAAATGTGACTGTTCTTATAAACTAGTTTCTTTTTGTTTGGTGGTTTGTCCGATTCAAGCTCTAGCAAGGCTATCAGCTTGATACAGTCATCACATAAACTGAAATCTCAAAGAAGCGGTCAGTAATGTACAAGACAAAATAGATTGGAGTTGCCCCTACGATAAAAAATGAACAGGGGTAAAATAAGAAATGTCCTATTTGTACGTAACTGAATCAATATAATAATATATTCTAATTAAATTGCAATGATTATAATAAACATATGTTCTAGTTTGAAGCATTTTGATCCTTTCATTGTACAGTGAAACTGATCTATAAAGACCACCCAAGGGACCACCACAGGCGGTCTTTATGTACAGGTTCCTTTAGTACATGTTTCAATGAGAAACCATTTTCAAGGGGAGAAAAAAAGTGGTCTTTGTAGACAGGTGGTCATGTAAGCAGGTTTGACTGTATTACTGAGGTGATGATATCGTCTTGTTTGAAACCATATGGTCGTTAAAAAGTATGCAGGTCTGTGCGAAAGTGGCCCCAAACAGAGGATATGCAACATCAAAGATATCAGCAGCAAAACAAAACACTACATTTTAACATGTGTGTAAATGAAATATTAGGCTATTAAGCAATGGCCCAAATTCTTGAACAGGGTTATAGTAATTGGCTCTCATGGGGAATTTGACACCATTTGTGTTTACCCGATAACATGTGTCGTCAATCACAAGGCTTAGCCTTCAGTTCTATGACCAACAGGCCTTAGGTAATGTTCTGCAATTTTTTACCAACCGCCCCATATGGATTCATTACCGTATCTTACAATTCCCTCACCCCAAGACTCTCCGAGTGACTAGGGGGTATTTCTTGATGGGACCACGGATTTGCTATGTGCAAGACTTGTACATCCAATAACAGTATTTCCACCAAGTGACCAAGTCTGGTGTCAGCGATTATGACCTACTGCACATGAAAACTGACGGCAATCACCCTTTAATCCATAGTTTGGACTTCCATAAGCATAGTATGCATGTATCCTGATCTCCATAGGCAAAATAATACAATTATGAGTCACTAATGATGATTATATGCTTTATATTTACGCTTCACTATACAGCAATACGATAAGCAATAGCATGTTCAATTTGACTCACAGAAAAAATGACATGGTTTGATTTTTTTTTAACATTGACCATATCGACTCCCAAGAACAAGAATTGATAACCTGATAACCCTATGTACAGAGCTGCCAACCTGTCACTTTCAAAAAACATAATGTAGTAAGCCTTTAATTATCTTATGACTATTAACAGATAATTATGATAATAATTTTATTTACCCAGGGAAGACTCGTTGATATCAATACTGTTCTTCCAGAGGGCCCTGTAATCGTAATTTCCCCAGTATTGGTATGTACCAATTAAATACTCCTTGGTCGAGAGGGGAAAGTGAGGGTAAAAGACCTCGTCAAAGGATCGAGTAGGACAGTTGATCAGAAAAAAGCTCACAAGTAAGGCTCCATCACACAAACTCATACATGTATGTAAGCAAGAAGACTCATGTGAATGTCTGGTTTAACAGAAACATGGGATGTTATCCTAACGTACAAGAGTTGAAATTGCTTTTAAACATTGGATGACAAATATCCTGTTCATCTGGTGTTGTCATGAAAGTTGTTATAGTAAAATGTACTTCTGTAAATTACGAGCAATTATGCATGCTACTAAAAACTATGCTTTAACTCTCTGTCTATTCTCTCTCTCTCTCTGTCTCTCTCTTTTCTGTCTCTCTCTCTCTCTCTCTCACTCTCTGGCTTTATCTTATTCGTCTTATCTTACAATCTCCAATCCAACACGTAATAACAAAAAGTGACAGATATCTATCAGAGACGTTCAAGTCTGACTACAGGGTCACAAGAGAGATACAAATGAATGTACACACGTAAACCTGCTTCATGAAAGGCAAAAATACTGATGTGGCAACAGTCATCATGGTTTGTTTTTCCGTTTTAGCCTCTCTCTCCAGTCACCCTGGATTTGCTGGAAGTTCGCGTTATGCTTTGTTTTGCCCCTGCAAGAAATAGATACAAATAAAAGGAATTTTAGTATTTAAGGTATTATCTATCTTTTATGAGTATTTTGCACTGTGTAAAATTTCATTTATCATTATTGTTATCATCATCTCTGGAACGGACCAGTTGAAAACAAAATTCTAGCTGAAAGGTGATGGAAACCAAGATTATGGAGATGGTTGCAATGGTATGGAGTCTATTTGAAATCACTTTACGACTAGTAATATTACTTAACAGCTTGTCAAATGATGTTAAGACTAGTCATCATTCTTGGTCTTGTTGCAAGTGAAAAACGAAGGGGTAAAAACATGTGGGGTCCCTCAGGGCTGCCTCAATGGACCATTGTTATTCATAATGTACAATAATTTCCTTTCACTTTATCAAAATTAGCTGCATTTTCAAATCTATGAAAAATGCTTAAGCAATATACAAAATGTGTTGTATCCCTCAAGGAAATGTAGTTGTCACCCTATTGTTTAGCTTGACAATACGGATTTAACTTACATGACCAACTGCTCCTTCTTCCAGTCACTAATTATCTTCTTATTGCGGACTCCAAGGTCCTCCTCCTCACTCTCCTCGCTCTCCTCCATCTCCTTCTCCTGCTCCTCTTTGATCTTGCTCCACTTGGAGACCAGGGAGTGAGGGAGCTTGCTTTTCACCAACTTAGGCTAAGGGGAGGGGGAGGGGGGGGGGGGATGAAAACCAAGTGGTGAGATGCCATTTAGTAATACTGAATAAGTATACATATAAATCAACCAACCCACAAATCATTTAACTCAGATACCAAGGGAGAGGGATCTTACTTGGGCTTAGTAGGGGCGAAAACACATCTAAAGATCATAATGGTGAAAGCAAACAGTGGCATGAACGGCCTGCCATATTTAAGTCCAACTTAAAGTCTATCTTAGTCTTTGTGAAACACTCCCCAGGATTGATAGAGAGCATATATGTACAGCTAGAAGTTTTTTCTATGGTATATTGTAACTGAGGATTAATGGACAACAAGAAATATTAGAGAACTTGATGTTGATTATCAAAGGGATAATAATAATAATAATAATAATAATAGGCATTTCTATAGCGCCATCTATCTAGAAAATTCTATTCCGAGGCACATTTATTATTTCCCCGGCTTTAGCATAGCAGCTGTTTATACAGCGCTCCAGCATTTCAAGGAATTAATTCCTGCCAGGTACCCATTTACATCACCTGGGTTGAGTGGGGCAAATGTAGATCAATGTCTTGCCAAAGGACATTAGTGACGTGGCGGGACTCGAACCGCGGACCTTGCGATCGACAGTCCGGCGACGTATCCACTCGACCACGACACAAGGATATGAATACATCTACTTCTAGTATCTCATTCTCAATCATGTGCTTATAGATTTTGTAATGCCTCTAGACTTTTGTATGCTCAAATATTGGACTTTTATCTTACCTCTTTCTCTTTCTTCTTTTTCTTTTTACTCCGAGCAGGTGGTGCAGCTGGTTGCTGAGGTACTGACGGTGCAGGGGCTGCTGTTGCTGGTGCCGACAGTACCGGTGCAGCAGCTATAGTGGCGGCACCCTTGGTCATTGCAGGCGCCGAGTAGAGGACCTGGGGTTTCCCTATCACCACTGATGTCTGGGGTGGGGGAGGGGGTTGTGCCAAGGCGGCAGTCAGGAATGGGGGCGGGGTGAGGGGTCGAACGGTGTCCCCTTCATCCGGGGGAGGTGCTGGTGGTGGGGTGGACGGTGGTGGGCTGGGGGGTAATGGGGGAAGAGCTGGTTCCTCTCCAGGTGGTGGAGGTGGCGGTGGGCCGTCTGGTAGAGGTGGGGGAGGGAGGGGTGATTCTGCATCCTCCTGAGGGATAGGGGGTAGGGGCGGGGTCGATGAGAGGGGAAGGGCAGATGGAAGCTGGATCTCTGCTGGTTTAGGAAGGGCAGGCTCATCGTCTGTTTAAGAAAGTACATGGAAACAAACAAATTACAGATTAAAAAACAGATGAAAATCAAACTATAACAACAAATAAAAGAGTTCTCATCAGAATCAAACTCCAAGAGGTTTCCTATTTGCTTATTATCTGACTGACAATTTTATGTTGCTTCCTCATTTTGGTCACTGATAACTATGGCAGCTAACCACTGGACATTGCAATTTCCATCTAACCATTCAACATTCCAACGATGACCATATATTTTATGAGAGTCATTGTAAAGTGGTTGTACGACATATACTCCTGCAACAACTGCTCCACAGTACCTTCTTTAAATGACTGAGTTCCTTACTTCAAACCTGATGCATAATATTACGCCTAACCTTAACCCTAAACGTATCCTAAACCCAATTGCAACCCTAGCCGTATAAAGCCCAGACCAATTGTCGCTGAAGCGAATGGCAGACCACCCATAACTTATTAGTGCTATGAAATATATTTGTATACAGTCACAGCTGCTTAAAATGCCAGGGGTATAAAATGATCATCTGTCCAAAAATACCACTTTCCTACTTTTATTGAACAGTGTTTCTCATTCAAATCTGCACATTTCTTCATGCATTATTCTTGGGAGTATGTTATCAGTTACATTTTGTTTTAATCTCAGTATTTTTATAATTATTACATTGTGTACACGTTCAACAAAATTGTTAATATGTTGTATCTCTGAAATGAAATTTGATTTGTATGTTGCAAAATAAAATAATTTGAATTAAAGGTTGTTTGTACTAGTTGGACCAGAAGGGATTAGACCACCCAGCGAGGTCACTGACAAGTGGCTATCTCATCAACTCAGCTGTCAATTAACATAAGAAAAAGAGGATCATGGGAGACCAACAGGCACCGATTGGGGAAGTTTTCTATATAGAGGCAGGGATGCCAACCTTTCAGAGCACAAATCGGTAACCATAAGGCTCAAAATCAGTAATTTGGGGAATAAATCAGTAATTTCCTATGCGGCGCCATGAATCTTAAAAGAATGGCAAGCGGACGCATCCGCGCATGATTATCTGAAATTTGTTGTGATTTTACTCCCACAAAGTTGCTAAATATTGATTTTCAGTTCATCACAACACATAAGTTTTCAATGAAAAATTGGCTTCTATTAAGAGAATACTTGATAATTTTCCATCTTTCTCATGCAGCGAGTGCTGGATGGCCACCATACTGTACAGCACTTGCTACGATAGATCCCTATGCGCAAAAAAAAAAAAAAAAAAAAAAAAAAAAAAACGTAATTTTTAGACAACATTCCGTACTGCCGTAATGGTCGTTAATTTCCGTACCAATTACGGGAAATCCGTACTAGTTGGCATCTCTGTAGAGGGAGCAAGTAGCTACAACTAGTACAGTGGGGCTTAAAATCAGTATATACATACAGGCAGAGCTGCCAACCTCCAGAACAGAAAATCAGTAACCATAAGGCTCAAAATCAGTAATTTTGGGAATAAATCTGTAATTTCCTATGCGGCGCCATGAATCTTAAAAGAATGGCAAGCGGACGCATGCGCGCATGATTATCTGAAATTTGTTGTGATTTTACTCCCACAAAGTTGCTAAATATTGATTTTCAGTTCATCACAACACAAGTTTTCAATGAAAAATTGGCTTCTATTAAGAGAATACTTGATAATTTTCCATCTTTCTCATGCAGCGAGTGCTGGATGGCCACCATACTGTACAGCACTTGCTACAATAGATCCCTACGCGCAAAAAACGTAATTTTTAGACAACATTCCGTACTCAGAGATGCCAACCCTATAGGATGGCTGTCAGTAACATTTACCATATTTTTCCGTAACAAATGGGGGTCTTCCCGTAACGCAAGACACCGCAGCATAATTTTCGCGCAAAACGTACTCATACACCCAATCACTCTTACTGCATTTCGAACCTACCATTTTTAAGTCCAAAATAAAGATGTGCATAAAAACGTTTTTTTAAATCTATTTCCAGTCAAAGGATCTCCTCCTCGGGAAATCGCTCTTTTGAGTGAATCCATGATACAATTCAGGAAGAAAACACCTCGTTCAAGCGTCGAATGGCAAATTCGAATCCACAGTCAAATGGCAGAACTCGTATCCTACACACGCACACGTACACTCACCAGTACCACAGACACACCAGCCCAGGCCGCTAGGCCCGGCGTTCATGAACAACAACACACCGTATACCGCACTTGGAATGCGCCCGCTAAATCACCGAAGTCTTCGCTACTATACTATGAATGGGTACTGGGGGCGCCGCGCGCACGATCATCTACCCACATGCTCCCCCCAAAAGGCACGACCGCACGTAGCATACGTACGGCCGTGTTGTTTCTGAATTAAACAAGATGGCGGCGGACGGACCATGTGCGCGAAAGTGCCTATCCAGTGTAGTCAAATTCAGTGAACTTATGAGTTCGTAAATGCGTGCGACATGCAGCGCTGTGTACGGAGGCTATGTGATAAGGCGGCATTCGCTATAATGTACTTTTGTTTATCGTTTCCCCGTAACCTTTTGATTGTTTACCGTAACGCCGTAACAAGAGCATAAAAACCGTAACAAATACGGCGAAACCGTAACGGTTGGCATCTCTGCGTACTGCCGTAATGGTTGTTAATTTCCGTACCAATTACGGGAAATCCGTACTAGTTGGCAGCTCTGTACAGGACAATTACCCTAATCGCCTATTTTCTTTACCTGAGGTGTCGCCCTCGTCCATCGACTCCTCTCCGCTATTCCCACCGCTGTTCACCGATCCTCGGTCAGCGGCAGCAGCACAGCTGAAAGCACTCCTCGTCTCCTCTCTCGTAACCGTTGACTCCTCCCCTTTCGCATCTTCGGCCGCAGCGTCCAGCGGGTAGTCCCACTGCGATTCGTTGGTCGCCATGTTGGTGTAGTAGTACTGCTTGTGCGTCCTGGTGGTCCAAACACGAGGGCGGCAGACAGGATAGTGCACGGTTGGGTGAGGAAGGAAGGATGGGAGAAAAAGGGAGAGAAGGAAAGAGAGAGAGAAATCGAGAGAATGAGAACCTAGAAATGGGAAGAATTCTAAGCAAGATGTTGCAAGTCATTTGATATCACTTACATAAATGAAATCAAACTGAAAGGGTTGAATACATACACGGTTAGAAATGAAGAAATGTTAAAATCCTGAAATTTTGAAAAGGGTTAAAAATCTTCTATGCCGGAAAAGTCCATATTTCCGATAATCCAAAATGCTTTTTCCAGCATTGAATTACCAGCAATAAATTGTTGAGCTTAATTCATGCACAGCCAAATTTATTGATAAATTCTGACTGTGTTGTAATCATTTTTGAGAACAAAGATATGTAGGGACTTCTGGTTGTTGCAATTTTTGTGGGATTGGTCCTGGGATTCAAATGCACATTTGAAGAAAAAAGGAAATATCAATGTACAGATGGCATCATGTTGGAACACAAAAGCAAATTTCCATGTTCATTATGAATATTCATTGGACTCATGAATATTCAGGTCACATGAAACATGATTCACTCATGAATAATCATTGAGTAAACGTTCATTCACGAAGGTCTGGAACATGTCCAAACATCGTTGATGAATGTTTCATTTTCTGAAAAATGAGATGTAAACACCCACAAAAATTTAAATAATACATAAACCAGATATTCCTATACATGAGCAGAAATACAAATCATTTCTGCCCTCACTAGATTCAATTACCGCTTGGTTTGACAGGCACGCTTGGTTTGACGTCGAGGGTGTTTAAAAAGAAAATAATCATTGTACTTCTTAAATCAGCAACATGATGAAGATACAAAAATCACTGCTTTTCCACTCAGAGATAAGATCTTCTATAACAATCTTGTTGACATAAGGAAAAGTACAATGTGAACCTCTTCTAATAATAAAAGAAAAATCATAAAACTGCCAGTAGAAAAAAAAGTTTGCAAAGTAAATAATTGTTTGTGAGATACAAATTTCAGAAAATGTAACATTCACACATTCACATTCAAGAATATCATCAAACATAACAATAACTGAATAGAAAAATAGGTAGAAAAGATTTGTTTTTGACTGACCGCACCGGAACATCTTCTCACATGGGCGTCGCAGAGTTCCGCATCCTCTCCGATGAACAATCCTTGATGCCTTCTGAAGTGCCGCATCCTGCTTGCACCATCTTGGTGACTTTTAAAACACAATTTCTTTTTGTTCTTCTTTCATTTTTTTAAATTCTTTTCTTGGCAATGGAGAGAAAAGAGGCTTGTGTTGTAGGAAGGGAAGGGACATGGATTTTGTTGGGAGGGGGGTGGACTGATGAAAAGGGGACCCAAAGTTGACAAATTTTGAAGAAAAAAATTGATGCTTTCTGCTCCTTTTGAAATTCATTAGCTCTCTTCCCCAAAATGTTCAACTACAGGGTAAATAAAGCACTATTTTCTATCCCTTTTCAATTTCGGACCGGAAAGTATTCAGATTTTGATTTCAAATTGGCAGATTGGAAACGATTTTCCCTTAATTTTAATCAAAAAGCTTGTGAATGAACTAATATAACAAATTTGACTTGGAAAGGAATTCATGTCTTTTAGTAAATCCTTGTCTTTTTTTTTTCACCTCTAAGGCTTCTGATCTGAAAAAATCATGAATAGTCTCAAAAAGCCTTTACAAAAAATCTTCATGTATCCCTGTTAGAGTGGATTAGGCTGGGGGAGGGGGCATATAGGGGGGAATAGGAGGGATGAGTTAAATGGTTGAGTAAGGGATGATGGGAAAATGATGGGGAATTACCGGGGGAAGGGGGAAAGAGAAAAAACACATAGCAACTGCACACAGTAATGAAGAGTGTCTTGGCATCATTGTTACAACAGAGTCGTTAATGGTGCTCCACCCAAACACCTTCCACAGGGGTGGGTGGACCACACTGCTAAGGTTCGCACACCAAAGCACCAAAGGCCACTCGGGATAAAGTCTACTGTTCAATATTTTCAATTTCATTCATTCATCCAGTCGCCAACAAGAGGGGGCGCTGTTGAAAGTGAGAAGTCGTTTGACCATACCTGTCCCAGGAGCAGAGCCAGCCGTCGGGGGCGGCCTCCGTCTCGTAGCGCTGGAGCTCCCAGTCGGACGTCTCCAGGCGCTGCAGGAGCTGCTTGCTCTCCAGGAAGCCCTCCCTCCAATCCTGGATCCGAGTCTGAGAGCGAGAGAGAGAGAGAAGAGGAAAAGACTTTAATAAACAATCCTCAGACAAATTGCAATTTTCAACCACAGTTATAAAAACAAACTCAATATAACTGGTTACGTAGACATTTTAAAAAGGAGTCTGAGAGAGAGAGGAGAAGAGGAAGAGGAAAAGATTTTTTTAAAACAAGCCTCAGGCAAAACATGATTTTCAACCACAGTTATTCAATTTGATTCAATTCAATTCAAAAGTCTGAGAGAGAGAAGAGACAAAGACTTTAAAGCAAGCCTCAGACAAACTGCAACTTTCAACCAGAGTTATCAAAACAAACAACTCTGTGTAACTGGACTTTTAAAGGGATCGTTTAACAATGTTAAGTCTGAGATGCACAGCCCTTCATGTTATCAGTGTCTGTGATATGGTGTGGTATTGAAGCCCCCAAAAAAATTCAGCTTCCAAATGATTATGAAGTGCCTCAAAGAAGTAAAAGTCTTCGAGTGACCGGTTTTACCATACTCATTTTCCACAATAGACTGTAGTGTTATAAAAACCGTTAGAAAAACAAATTTTTAAATTTCGATTTCCAATCATATATCTTGATAATCAGACAGGCTTGTAAAGCAATGGGATTCTTGACTGACCTAAAGGTTTATAATTATGATTGCAGCATGAGCTAAATCAAGGATTATGTTTCAGAATCTGAGACAAAGTTACCCAATCCCTGTAACATTAGAAAAAGGGGACCATGGGGGACCAATGATCACCGCTTAGGCATTGTTTGCTGTATAGAGGGCGCAAGTAGCTGTAAGTGGTGCAGTGGGGCTTTAATCTTACCTCCATTTCTATGAGCAAGACCTGGAACTTGTTGAGGCCCTTGGTAGAGATTCCAAGGAACTCCAGTTTGTTCATCATGGTAGAGACCACCTCTACGATCTCCTCCTATAAAAACAGAAATGAAAATGCCATGTAATATATTACAATATTAATAATAACAGATCACATTTTATAACGGCCTAATACTTGGTTTCTAGGCGCAGTATATATTATTACCCCGGTCATCGGATTCAGGGTTACCCCCACACAATGTATGCACATTCTCCACTCCCTGGGGAGCATTCCGGCCAGTCGCCATTGTACAAGCGCACACTTGCTCATCCAACCACATTAACTTTCGCATCCTACCAGGAACCCATTTAAAATCTGGGTGGAGAGTGGCAAACGTAGATTAACGTCTTGCCAAAGGACATTGGTGCCGCAGCTGGGCTTAAATATCAATATTCCTGGAAGTAGGGAAAGTAGGATGGGATGTGATTTTTACACTCAATGAATTCTGAAAAGACAATGGACAACATTTAACTTAACATCCTAACCCTAAAACATATCCTAAAACTAAATCCCAACCCTACCCCTGTACCCCTGATAAAAGAACACTGAGAGCAAAGGTCAGAATACCGATGATATCTTTATTAGGTATTATAACTTACATCATTTTCATTTTCATATTTTGAACTTACTTTCTTTCCTTTCTCTTCCCTCTTCTTCTTTTTCTCCTTGGCCTTGTCTTTCTCCTCCGGTGTGAGTTCATCCTGGAGGTCGCACTGAACCCCGGTTTCCTGCGTGTTTCCGGAGCTCTTCTGCTTCCCCGCCAAGTTCTCTAATCGCTTCTTCTTAAACCTTGATAGATCGACGCTCCCACTCTCATCTGAACAGAAAATGGAAATAAAACATTGATTGAATAACAATTCAAAAGAGGAAACTAAAATTTGTATGAGTATGTCCTGGGAATCACAGTGTACACTGGTCTTCAGTTGTTCCATAGCTCTTCTGCTTCCCCGCCAAGTTTTCTAATCTCTTCTTCTTGAACCTTGATAGATCAACGCTCCCACTCTCATCTGTACAGAGAACTGAAATACAACATTGATTGAATAATACAGTTCAAATCAATGTCATGACAGAAACAAAATTTGTATGAGTATGTCCTGGGAATCACATTGTACACTGGTCTTCTGTTGCTTAAGAGCTTTCCTGCTTCCCTGCCACTTTTTTTTCTTGAACAATGAACTCTCGAAAAATGTAAATTCTGTAGATTAGTGACTAATGATGAGAGCAACCAGTGGCATGAATTGCCTGCCATAGTTCCAAGTCCAACTTAATAAGTTGAGCTTAGTCTTTGTAAAACAACTCCCAGGTTTTCCTAAATGAAACACAATCTTTAGGCTTTGATTACAGAATAAATCTGTTTCATGAGACTGGATAGCCATTTAAGATGAGAGAGCGATGGTTGATTTCAATGGATTCTTACCATAGATGCTGGCCATATCTGCCACGTCCGATTTCCGTTTCTTGCTTTTCTCAGACTGCAGGGGCTCTGGCGACTTCTTCTCTTCGGCCTCTTCCAATTCCTTCAACTCCGCCTGTGAGAGGGAGAGACAGAGAAAAAGAGAGAGAGAGAGAGAGAGAGGGAAAGAGAGGGAAAGATAGAGAAAGAGAGAGAGAGAGAGAGAGAAAGAAAGAGAAAGTGAGAGAGAGAGGAGAGAGATAGAGAAAGAGAGAGGAGAGAGATAGAGAAAGAGAGAGAGAGAAAGAGAAAGAGAGAGAGAGAAAGTGAAAGAGAAAGTGAGAGAGAGAGAGAAGAAGAAAGAGAGAGAGAGAAAGAAATAATAAAGAGTAACAATTGAGACGGATGGAAAATAATCAATTTATGAGTTGTCTCATAAATCGGTTGGCTAAAGACAAACTTTTTATGATGGCCATTTTGAAGTTATTTGGTAGTTTTAATTACCATCCACCATGTTCAAGGATGTTCAAGTACTCATTAGAATTTATGTTTGAAAAATGGTGGCTCATTCTTAACCAAAGGCAGCCAAATAAGTCAGAGCCGGGAGGGGCAAATAGCCCCCCCCCCCCCCCAGCACCTGCCTGTTCTTTTTGCTGCCTAGTACCACTAAAATAGCATACAGAATTTTGTTCTGTTCTAGATTACATTCTTTTGTTCAAAGTTAAAAAATGTGCCAAATAGAAAGTATTTCAGTATTCACCTTTTTCTTTTCTAAAGCCATCTCAAGTTGCGTATCGATGTCGTCCATCTCATCAGCAAACATATCAACAGCATAAAGCTCATCCTTCTCCTTCTTCTCCTCCTCGTCTTCCATCTCCGATTCAGGATGTAGATCATATCTTCCATCATCAGACGAATCATCTCCCTCCTCCTCCTCCTCCTCCTCCTGGTCATTGCTCTCCTCCTTAACATTCTCAGTCCGTTCATCAATGTCATCCTCAGGTTTGCTTGTCTTTGAGTCCATGCTCGCTGGGAGTAAGGTCTCCCCTTTGGTAAATTGCGAGACGTAGTTCAGCTTGGGTTTCCGCGAGATAGGAGCGATAACCTCCTCCTCCTCCTCCTCACGCTCCTCGTCGACATCTTCCTGCGATTTCAAATCGTCCTTCATGATATCCGCCAGCTCATCAGGCACGGGATCCAACTGGTAGTTCGCTCTCGCTGACCCATACACGGGGAGTTTCTCGATCTCGTCTTTGGCAACTTCGCCGACATCGGCCGTCATTACCGCAATGAGATCCTCAGACGCGACCCCATTTGGAATTTGCGCAATGGCGACATCGCCATTTTGTATGTCCATTGCGATCGACTCTCCAGCATTCACGGCTGGAAGATTTATTTCGCCTGTATCTACCGCATCCGCGTCCGATGCGACAGGAAGGGTTGTGCCGGCTGCAGCCAGCTGCTCTTGTTGGAGTTTGAATGCCTCCGGCATTTCCCATGTTACTTCGTTACTATACATGTTCCAATAATAGACACAATTAGTGTTCTCATCCAGTAACTCTTGCCACTCCCCAACAGCTGTGAATAAAGTGCAAACACACAAAACATTTCAAACAGAAGGTTGATTTCTGGTAAATGTGAAAAGTAATTTGTTATCTTTCTTGTTCTTTGTATGTCAGCTTTTTTTACCCTGAGAATGATTGCTATTCAAATACCCTTATATTCGAAATTTGACATGGAATAGCTGAAAAGTTTGGACCACATTTTCAAGCCCTATGTGTGTGTATAGTCCCCATGTCCCACATACCCGTTTCTGTGTGTAGTGCATGTGAGTTCCAGCAAGATTGTGTCAATATCTCATTTTGATAATTCTAAAACCACACAGGATACATAAATTCTCATGCACTATACAATCAACCTTTTCTTTCAAAACGTAATCACATGATCAGGGACCCGTTTCACAAAGCCTTTTTTCAATGACAAACAACAAAAATCAGTGACAAATCTGCTGACAACCAATCAGAAGCAAGGATTTCACTAGCTTATAACCAAAACTGTAATTTGGCACTGATGACAAGTTTTGTGAAATGGGGCCCAGTACTCAACTACTTAACCCATAGACTACTGAATTCTCCTATTCTCATGGGTTTTATACAAAGATCACCCGGTTCCTCTAGGTAATGGGTTACATGTTGCGTTACCTGTGAGTTCAGGGTTATCTACCCCTGCCTCTGCCTCTGCCCCAGGCACCGCCTGGGTATTTCCCGTTAACCCCTGGGGATCAGTTGCAGCAGGCTCTTCTGAATTCAGGGGTTTCCCCTCAACGGATTCGTCTTTTGTCGGTTTTCCATCCACCAACTCTCCGGTTGGGCTGTTGGAGGCGGTGTCCAATGCATCAATCTCCTGGAATAAAAAAGCAAAGCAAACCTTAGGTTATGAAATCTATTGAAATAAAACTTTCTAGTACCACAAAAAAAAGGAAAAGAATGGATCACTTTGGATTTAAAAAGAAGCAAAATTTGTATTTATTATTTATCACCATCATCCTGCAAAGCTTCTCACAAAAGACTGTACATGGACTAATAATTATTTAATGTCCTGTGTCATTATACTGAAAGGAATTTGTAGGAAATTAAATGTAAGGCATTACTGCTTGGGATTCTTAGTATCACTGATTACTATTACTGACCAAAGATCCAATTTTTTCAAACTTTCAACTCTCTGTTTATCTTATTCTTTTCTGCCTCCATACATTTTCAAGTAATCACAAAGGTTGGATCGCCTTTAAATTGTTCCTTGCCTGTGGGCAGTAGATAAATTGAATCCTGCTTTAGTGACCACCTATCTTTGAACAAATATCTCTCTCTCTCTCTCTCTATAAGTGCCATATCGATTGATTTGGCAATCACGCTGTTCCACATCCCTTGGCTCCTAGCCTTCTCTACTAGCACCACTCCCAGTTCTTTCACTCCTCTATTTTCTAACAATTTCTACAGACTGTCCATCCAAGTAGTCGAAAGTATCCTTCTTCCCACATATACCACCTGCCTATAAATACCACTTTCACTCTCGAGTGACCTTTAATACACAGGTTTCACTGAACTTACAGCTAAGAAATCAGCCAGCTTGGCATCCATTGCGTTCTTGGGCTTGGCTGGGGCGTCGGCAGGTTCAGGGTCAGTGTACTCCTGCTCATCATCACTGTCCCCGTAGTTGGCCATCAGGCCGCTGAGGGCGTTGGCACCAGAGCTCGGCCCATAACCTGTATAAAAAGAAGCGGGATGAGATTAAAGGTATTGGGTAACTTTGCCTCTGTTTCTAAACAAATCCTGGATTTAGCTCATGCTGCAATCATAATTTTAAACCTTAAGGTCAGAAACGAACCCAATGACTTTAACAAGCCAATCGCATGTATGATTATCAAGATATTTATGATTGAAATTCGAAATTTCAAAAAACTGTTTTTATAACACTACAGTCTATTGGGGAAAATGAGTATGGTAAAACCGGTCACTCAAAGATTTTTTTTTTTTTTTGAAGCACTTCATGATCATATTGAAGTGCAATATTTTTAGGGCTTCAATATAATTACACCATACCACAGACACTGATAACACGTTGGTAAAACTGGAAACATTAGGGACTTTTCATTTTACATGACGAGAGCGTGGACTGCCGCGTGTGCTGGCACTGGGCCGTGCCCGGCAGTGCCTTAAAAGGGCGTCACATTACCTTAAAAGGATGTCACACGTGGCGGTCCACATTCTCGTCGTGTAAAAGGAAAAGTCCCTATTGTTAACAAATGCCTTTAACGAAGTAAAAGAGTAATTTTTGATTAATTTGATATCATGCTAAAGGGTGTTGCAGTGACACTTTGCATTGTCTAGTGGATCACACAGGTCTTCCTTGGAAATTAAAATTTGTATTTACAAGGCTACATGTACCAAATAGGGTGAGATTGCGGGAGGAGGTCCGGGCGCCTTTTCCCCCTTGCCCTTTCCCCTTTCTTCCTTTCCCTTTTCTTTCTTTTTATTTCTTTTCACAATCCGGTTAGGCCCCCCCCCATTAAATTTGGTTTCTGTAGGAAATTTGAAAATGAGCAATAATATAGTTGGTAGATACAGTCTGTCCATGAACATTCTATGATACACATGTGGAAGTGTATTCTTCTCAATATGGGGAGAAAAGGTATTCATGAAGGACCTCCCAAAATTTGGCAGCGATTATTGAAGAATGTGCAAAGTGGAACTTCTCTATGTGTAGAAGATCTGTGGAGATTTTGGGGTCCATGGTTTGTTAGTTTATTTGTTTGTTTTACCAGATTGCTAAGAAAGCATGCGTATGCTTGTAGGTAAGTAATCAGGGGACCTCCAGCTTCAAGGTCGTCTCCGAGGGACTTGGTAATCAGGATTAATGCATGACCAAAGGGCTTTAGCATATCAACTTGGTTTAGAACCCAGGACCTCCCGGTTACGACATCACGGCTCAACCACCGAGCTATCGCACCTCCCTTTCAACCATGTCCAATCTAGGAACTGGGGGTGTTTCACAAACACTAAGATTGACTGGAAGCACACTAAGTATGACAGGCAGTTGATGTCACTAGTTGCTCAAACAATCATTCTCTGAAGGAATGTGCACATTTACATGTATGTAATTTTATGTTTCCTTCAACAATGAAGTTAAAACAAATGTATATTCTGTTGATTTGCAAGCACGACTCGCACTTCCCTTGAGAGACTATGTTAGAAATGGTGAGAGCAAGCAGTGGCATTAACGGCCTGCCATAGTTAAGTGCGATTTCAGTCATTCTTAGTCTTTGTGAAGCACCCCCCTGGTCTGTTGTCACAGGAGAACGCGTTGTTGACTGCTCTTACCTTTCTTGCTGCTGACGGAGGGCCCTTCGATCTGGAGCACCGTTCGTCTTTTGCCCGGGCCTGGCATGACCCTGTCTTTCTTCTTCCCCATGGTGTGGGGCTCTGTGGAGTGGGACGTTGGATCAAACTGCTGCTTACTGGCAGTCGTTTAATAGTCTATCTTGTGTGGCTTGACCAGCATTTCTAGGCCCTGGGTATGCAGTTGCTGTCTATACATCTAAATTGAGACAAATACAAATACCGTTATTAAAATACTGAGGTCTCAAACTTAAGTTCAGGGTGGGGCTGGCAGAAGGTGTACATGTATATGTTTCTTTTCTTTTTCGGTAGCTATCTTTCATGATATTGATTGCACTTTTTGTGTGATACCATTCTTGTTAAAACATCAAATGAATTTTACCTTTTATTGACTAATAATTAAATAAAAAGAAAATGGACCCCAAGTACCAGATTAGAATAAGAGTAGTTTCATATCAAAATAGCACATATTTTTGGAGTTACAGGCATTTTGGTGCTAGCAACCTTCTTAAGGCACTAGTACGCATTAGCGTTTAGGAAAATGGTCCAATACTCTTATACATGCCTTTCTGCCAGCTGCCCGATTAATTAATGGAAAACAAAGCTCGAAGGATGCAAACCATCACCATTTGATTACAAACTGCAGAGGGTTACATATTGCAAGAATGTGTTTTGGAGTTCCATTAAAAGCCATCAGCTGAAAGCCAAAATAACCACAAAGAGCCACAAAAGAGTCGCTAAGCGCCAAAACGTAATAAGGACTCAAGCTACTGGAAGCCAAAAGAGCCAAAAAAGATGCTTAGTGTCAAGCTACTGGAAGCCAAAAGAGCCAAAAAAGAAGCTTAGAGTCAAGCTACTGGAAGCCAAAAAGAGCCAAAAAGAAGCTTAGAGTCAAGCTACTGCAAGCCAAAAGAGCCAAAAAGATGCTTAGAGTTGAGCTACTGGAAGCCAAAAAGAGCCAAAAAGAAGCTGAGAATCAATCTACTGGAAGCCAAAAAAAGCCAAAAAGAAGCTTAGAACCATTCTACTGGAAGCCAAAAAGAGCCCCAAAAACCCAAAAAGAAGCTTAGAATCAATTTACTGGTAGCCAAAATGAGTAGAAATGAGCTGAAAAGAGGTAATAATGCTGCAAAGTGCTCAAATCACCTTAAAAATATAATAATTTGCATTTAAAATGTAACAACTGACACATCAAACATTGTTTTTTAACCCGGGCTAGCTCTATGGATTTTACAGTTAAAAAGTCTGTAAAACATATTTAAAGGATTCTTCTCATTCATCTTCTACTTCTTCTCATTCATCTTCTTCTTCTTCTCTTTCATCTTCTTCTTCTGACTTCTTCTCCTTTAAATCTTTTCCTTCATCAGCATCTTTTCTTCTTCTTCCTCTCCTTTATCTTCTTCTTCTTCTCCTTCATCTTCTTCTTTTTCTTCTTCTTATCCACCTCACCCTTCTCCTTCTTCTAATTATTATTATCATTATTGTCATTATTATTATTATATTATAATCATTATCATTGTTATCTCATTTTCTACTGCTACTACTACATGACTATTATGAGATTTCAATTTAAATCTTTTTTACATAATTTTTTATTGACAGTTGAAACTGCAGTGTTTTTTTTCCAGTATCTCAATTTCTCAAGATAGGAAAACTAAAATCTTGTATAAATTTAAAAGTAAATTGTTGTACATGTATAATAAGAACATACATATTCTGCAACATAATATTGTTATAATGCTTCATCAATCACCATCCTTATCTTACATGCAAAAAGAGAAAATTACATTGTTTACATTAGATTTTACATACCTGTAATGCAACTGTATAATAATATTAACCTAGAAAAACACTACACACACTTCTTGGAAGGAAAAAAACCCAACAACCACAAGATGGCAAATTTTTCCAAAGTCAAAGATGACATGCTGTAATAATAAACTTACTTTCAAACACCATTGCTAATTAGTCAATAACATGCTGTAAATGAGAAATTAAGTAACCAACATTATTTCATACCATGAATAATAGCATCATAAGAAAGATGACAAAAATGACGAATGCACTACTCCAATATACACATGGATCTGAAGACGTTTTCGATCCAGAGTTACGAGCCATGTCTCCCACATGAGACAAATACGCATTGCTAATAGCATTGACCACTAGCCGTCTACCATACTGTGTTGTTGGTGTGCGTGAGACAGTCACTAGTAGAGGTGCTTTATACCAGTGACAGTTCCAATCCGTAAACCCTCAGCGCTACAAGATAATAGAAACATGATATTGAACTGTACATGCATGATTAAAAGTCTAAAAAGAAAAACGGGGGTACAAATTGCTTTCGACCAATCTCATTGATAAATTGAATTATCCTTACACCGGGCCACCGTCGCAATAGGCAAAGCGTACGCGTGTTACTTAGCTGCTGTACTTCTTGAGGGCAGCAATCGTGAAACTCCTCCTCTGGGTCATTCCATGTCAAATCACCCAATGGTTTTAACCCGACCATTTTTGATTTTGATGAAACTTAGTGTACTTGTTGAGTGTGATCTCACAGCACCAAATCCAAAATTTTAGGTCAATCGGGTGAGGGGTTTGGGAGATACGGCCCACCAAATTTTGAGATTTTTTCAAAAATGGGGGTGGCGGGCCTACCTTTGAACCCTTCTATCTCGGGACCTAATGGGTCAATCTTCACAAAATTTGTATTGTTGGAAAGGGTATTCAATAAGGATTCCAAATCTGCCACCATTTTGAAAATTTGTACATGTTGGGGTACTTTGACCTCTTGACCTAAGATTTGACCTTGATATTGACCTTGTGGATCACGTGACCTTGACAACATTTTTCATGAAATGTAATCTCTGACATGTTCACTAAAACATATAAAAGTTTCAGAGATATAATATTTTTTGTTGAGGAGCAATAAGGATTGAAAGTCTCCATACTTACAGATATTCACAATAAACCCTATTATAATGTATACAATACATGCAATATGCACAGTACAACATACATCTTCCACATGCTTTTTTGTTCTAGGCATATCCATTCTAAATGTCAGCAGTACTTGAATAGAAATAAAATGACAAGTTCATATAGGCCTAAAGGGTTAACAGGATGTGTGACATTTCCCCCCGAGGACTATCACACCCAGAGGACAATTACCCCCCAGAAAATTACCTCCTACGACAATCTGTCCCCCCCCCCCCCCGAGGACAATTACCCCCAGACAATTACCCCCCCCCCCCCTATTCGTTAAAGGGGAAGTCCATCCTGATAATAAGTTGGTTTTAATCAAAGCAGATTTTTTTTTCAGGAGGTAATTATCCTTGAGGGGTAATTTTCCAGGGGGGGGGGGGGGGGTAATTGTCTGGGCTCAGACAATTACCCCTCCCCCCCCCTATTCGTTAAAGGGGAAAGTCCATCCTGATAATAAGTTGGTTTTAATCAAAGCAGATTTTTTTTTCGGGAGGTAATTATCCTTGAGGGGTAATTTTACAGGGGGGGGGGGTAATTGTCCGGGGGGTTATTGTCCTCGGGGGGGGGGGACAGATTGTTCTAGGAGGTAATTTTCTGGGGTTAATTGTCCTCTGGTGTGATAGTCCTCGGGGGTAATTGTCCTCGGGGGGGGGGGGGGGGGGGAGGGGGACATTTCCTGGGGGGTAATTTTCCAGGGGGGTAATTATCCTAGAACCGACTCAGAGGCCTAAAGCCATACATCCTGTTAACCCTTTAGGCCTATATGAACTTGTCATTTTATTTCTATTCAAGTACTGCTGACATTTAGAATGGATATGACTAGAACAAAAAAGCATGTGGAAGATGTATGTTGTACTGTACATATTGCATGTATTGTATACATTATAATAGGGTTTATTGTGAATATCTGCAAGTATGGATACTTTCAATCCTTATTGCTCCTCAACAAAAAATATTATATCTCTGAAACTTTTATATGTTTAAGTGAACATGTCAGAGATTACATTTAATGAAAAATGTTGTCAAGGTCACGTGATCCACAAGGTCAATTGCAAGGTCGAATCTTAGGTCAAGAGGTCAAAGTACCCCAACATGTACAAATTTTCAAATTGGCGGCAGATTTGGAATCCTTATTGAATACCCTTTCCAACAATACAAATTTTGTGAAGATTGACCCATTAGGTCCCGAGATAGAAGGGTTCAAAGGTAGGCCCGCCACCCCCATTTTTGAAAAAATCTCAAAATTTGGTGGGCCGTATCTCCCAAACCCCTCACCCGATTGACCTAAAATTTTGGATTTGGTGCTGTGAGATCAAACTCAACAAGTACACTAAGTTTCATCAAAATCAAAAATGGTCGGGTTCAGATTTTCAGATTTTTTGGGTGATTTGACATGGAATGACCCCTCTGTTGTCTTCATTGTGCATCCGCAACTCAAGGCAAGAAGGCCATTCAGATTTCTGTAACGCGTGAAGCGCCATTAACTGATCAAGTGCCTCATGAACATGCCTAACCTGGGTAGTCATTCCGTTTACGGTAAGCTTCCCGATTTTTCACACGATGTCATTGAGTAAACATAGCTTTGCACTTGACTTGTAATTATTTAAAGGACAATTCCACTCGAAAAATAACTTACTTTCAATAAAAGCAGAAAAATCAGACAAACCAATCAAAAAAAGTTTGAGCAAAATAAAATAACTAATAAGAAAGTTATGAATTTTTGAAAAAGTATGTAAAACTATGGAACAATGAGAATCACAACAAAAATTGCCAAGATGGTTATCAGTTTGTGACGTCATGTCCTCACTATTTATCAATTGCTCTAGAGTCTATATGGTTTAATCCCATTAATTTCCCTTTTAATTCCCTAAAACTTGATTTCCCATGCCTTTGCCCAGGTTATATGATTTGTATCATATTGTGTGCATGACATTTCACAAAATCTTTCATGAACTTTGAAGAATTTATACTATTTTCTGAATATGGTATTCATTATTGATTTTTATATAAATAGTTTATCGAAATTCACATTTTTCATGATTTAACTTGAACAAATTACTCTATATTAGTGCATCCACACAAACACATATTACTATTAATCTCACTTGGATCTGGTGTGAAGAAATAAGATTCTTAAGGAGAAAATAGGAAATTTATATCATCAATATAAAGAAAATAATTAGTGGATAGTGAGGACATGACGTCACAGACTCATGAGTGAGTTGCCAATTTGTCTAGTGATTTTCAAAGTTGTTAATGTCTTTAAAAATTCATAACTTTCATATTAGTTATCCGATTTTGCTCAGACTTTTTGATTGATTTTTCTGCTTCTATTGAAAGTAAGTTATTTTTGGAGTGGACTTGGGCTTTAATGAAATCTCATGATTATAAATTATCGCTTATTCTGTCTGCGTGCGTATTATGAATATTAATGACTAGCGCATGACGCATACGTTTCTTTCGAGCCAATCAAATGCTGCACTTGACTGGCCAGTAGGGGCGCTGGTCCGAGAATGAGGATCGTCTGCATAAACAAGGATATCCTTGTAAACGCGAACAAATCACGTCCTAAAAAATAGGTATCATCAGCATTTTCACGAAAGATCCTTATTACCGATCTACACGTTGGCGATGCGAAGAAATGGATTCCGCAATGATGCACCATGATGCATTTCTCAATACGATAAATCCTCGGGAAGACGGACACGGACAACTTGTAAAAGTAGACTGTGAACTGGGGGCATTTTATTACGCGGAATTTGTTTTTTCGCATTGCCATGATTGTCAGCGGCAGCGCACCGATCGGGAACCCTAGTAGGGATGTTACAAAATTTTGAGATTTTGTATACTTTACCTGTGATATACCTTAGCAGATAAAGCATCAGAAGACCTTTCATTTGATACCTAATTCACTTCCTTACCTTCAGTATTAAGGAAGTTACGGTTATTTTTTACATGGAAAATTAAGCTGTCGCTCCCCATTCACTTACTATTGACTTAAGAAAAAAGCTGTGATCGAGGAACAACCAAATACGAGTCATTCAACAATGTGAAACTCTGTATCTTTCTTGAACCTCATCAGAACTCAGTGAAATTTTCACTACTTATAGATTTAAGCATTTGGAAAAAGAAAAGAACTTTTCATCTTGACTTGACTCAATTAATTGGTTAATTAATTAGCAAAGTCATTGATTAGTACACAATGTTTATCTTGATCTTACCTCTATGAAACTGTGTTGATCATTAGATGATGATGATACACTTTGTTATCATTATTATTGGAAACAGATTATCTACTTAATAAAATTGCTTACCTCAATTTTCTTTTTTCTTTTTTCATTGAACAGGACTGAGAGAACATGTAAGAACTTTAGCAAAGCACAAGTCTTTCTTTTTTTCTTTGGGACTGACATCGTGAAATGGACTAATAAAGGAAAAGGGAAATCAAATCAACTGATCAAGGACGTTGAATAAGATTAAGCAAACAACTCATATTTCTAAAGTGAAAAAGAAAATGAGAGAGAATTAAAGGGTAGCCCCATTCACCATAATTTATGAAGTGAAAATTAAAAAAGACAAGTTTTGACACCTTTTTCTGTAATGTTTAATTCTGACAAAACAAATAACATTTCAAATTATTCTTCATGACAATTCTTTTTTTTCCAGTAACTTCATACACGTGCACATAAAAAATCATTAAGAAGACACCCCATCCCCCTCCCCCCCCCCAAAAAAAAAAATGAGAAAAAAAAAATCAATAATTATATGCTGGGCTTAACATTAACGACCTCCTCCCCCTCCCCCCCCCCCCCCCCCCAAAAAAAAAAAAAAAAAAAAATAAAAAATCAATAATTAAATGCTGGGCTTAACAACACCCCATATTGAGCAGCTGCAGTCATTTTAGTGATTCTAAGTTTCATTTTTTTATACTATTTTGCAGCTTTTATTCCTCTCTTTGAAGGATATTGGTTCTTTCTCTACACTACATGGAGTCATTTTATTTATCTCATCTACGTGTTTCCGTCAATTTTTACCATGTTTTGGACCTCTGTACTTTTTGTTTCTGCACTGTCATTGCATGGGTTTCTGTGCTTAGCCCCACACATACAAAGTGAACGTGAGTACTGCACACCATCGACTGTGACTTTGACTTTGTACATGTTAAATGACAAAGTGAACTCGTACCCGTGTAATTATTCTTTTTCGTGTCATTGGACAAGCATGATGCAACATAGTACTTCTATCCAATATTCTGCCTCAGAACTGTATCAACTGAGAAATAAATACACGAGAAGTGCAGTTTCACAGGACATTTTTAATAGACTTAAAGACCTTGGGATTTTACGAACTCGTCGTGGTTGTCGAGGTGGTCAACACCGCAGATGCAGGCATCGATATCCACCTCTTCATGAATTTATACCATGGGATTCGTCAGTTCCCTTAAGTGACACTGTAGCCGAATCACCAATTCCTGTCCTCATCCGGGGCAGGATTCATCATGATTTGCAGGTGTTCGCTACTCGTACCAGTGAATCTTTGATTGACATTCAACTTCAGCATCGAGCTCCAAAGTGCCTTCCCACCTTAATGCTCTTTAACGCACGATCGCTGAACAAGAAATTCAACCAGTTCCATGCTATACTACAGACTAACTTCAAGGATACGCATTTGATTGCAGTCACCGAAACTTGGTTTTCAGAGACAAATCCTGCTTCAGCGTGCCAGTTGCCGTTGTATCATCTCTTCCACAAGGACCGTAGAGGGCAGAAGGGAGGGGGTGTTGCACTCTATGTGCGAGATGATATGAACCCTACGGAGGTCTTCAGCGACACAGTCCCCCCACATCTTGAAGCCCTCTGGGTCCGCCTGAGATCCTCTGCTGCAGTGCATCTCCCAAAGGACATCTTTGTTGGGGTGATTTACTCTCCCCCGCGGTCTCCACATCGAGCTGAAATGATTGAGCACATTATCAATATGGTTGACCGTGCTCGTCTTCATGCCACCAACGCTTCATTAATTATCATGGGCGATTTCAATGACCTGGAAACCGATGAGATTGAAAGACATACCTCGTTGTCTCAGATAGTCAAGGAGCCTACTCGTGAATCGGCTATCCTGGACAAGATTCTGACTGACCTTAATGAGGACTTCTGTGATCCTCAGATTTCGACGCCAATTGCTTCTAGCGATCACAATGTTGTTACCGTCATGCCTTGTCTCCTGCCGCCTCCCAGGAAATCTACCAGAACATCCTATCGCCCCTTTCGTGACTCCTCTGTCAGGGCTTTCGGGCAATGGGTACAACAGATGGACTGGTCTATTATTGGGGACTTTGATGCTAATGACATGGCTTCAGAGTTCAATGACCTAATCAACACCAAGTTCAGACAATATTTTGAACTTGTTACTGTCAAACGAAGGTTAGATGATGAGCCATGGATGAATGATGAGATTCGCAGAGCAATCAATCGCCGCGATTCTTCCTTTCGACATGGGCATCCAGACTTTAAACGGTTGAGGAACCATGTACAGAGATTGATCGATAACGCGAAGGACTCATTCTACCAGCGCAAAGTTGAACATCTTAAGAAATCGGAGCCTGGGAAGTGGCATCAGCAAATCCGTCATCTTGCTGGCATCCGTAAGAAGCAGCTTAATCTTTCATCTGACGGCAGATCAGATATTGACATTGCTAATGAGCTAAACACGCACTTCGCTGCCATCTGCTCTTCATTGCCACCACTCGACAGGGGTGCTCTGTCGGCTTTTCTACCAGCGCCCTCACCCCCTCCTGTGATCGACCGTCGGAGGGTTTATAAGCGCCTCTGTGGAATCAGCACTGCCAAGGCCTGTCATCCCAATGATCCCCCTTCGCGACTGTTGAAGGAGTTCGCTTATGAACTTTCTGAACCTTTGACCACTCTCTTCAATCTTTGCCTCAGTCAGGGTTGCTTCCCTGACATATGGAAACATGCATCTATCAGTGCTATTCCCAAAACTAATCCTGTCACCAGCTATGACCAGCTCCGGCCAATCTCCATAACACCCACGTTAGCGCGTATCTTTGAAGGTTTCCTCGCTGACTGGATTATGAGCAGCATCCGCCCGTTTGTTGACCACCGCCAGTTTGGTAATCTTCGTGGATCGTCAGTTACGCACTACTTGGTCAGCCTGCTCGACACCATCCACAGAGGGCTTGACAAGGGTGGCACTCTCGCTAACCTCTGCGTTGTGGACTTTTCTAAGGCTTTTGATCATGTCAACCACACCATTGTTATGAACAAGTTGATCGACTTAGGTGTTGATCACTCTATCATCCCTACTATCTGCAGCTTCCTTTCCAACAGAGCGCAGACCGTCCGCTACCATGGGAAATCCTCTCAACAACAAGCCATCACCTGTGGGGTACCCCAAGGTACTCGCCTCGGACCAGTCCTGTTTCTGGTCCTTATCAACGATGCAGCTCTTGAAAGTGATAACCGATGGAAATATGTGGATGACTTGACAATCGTGGAGGTCTTGAAGAAAACGCATCCATCTGAATTGCAGTCGCATCTAGACTCGTTGATCCAATGGTGCAAAGACAACGACGTTGTCCCGAATGCTGCTAAGTGTAAAGCTATGCAGATTTCATTTCTTCGCCAGCCCCCGCCACCAATCGTTCTTGACATCAACTCTACCACACTGGAAGCTGTCTCATCCCTTAAGCTCCTAGGGGTCTTCCTTCAGGATGATCTCAAATGGGATGGGCAGGTCAGTCGTTTGATCTCCAACGCTTCCAGAAGACTTTATCTCTTGACTAAGCTTCGGAGGAATGGTGTTACCACCAAGGATCTTACTACTATCTACATGTTGTACATCAGGCCAGTGCTAGAATTTGCAGCACCTGTTTGGACATCAGGCATCACAAACAACCACTCTGTAAGCATCGAGCGAGTTCAGAAGAGAGCTCTCAGGATTATTACCTACCCTGACTCTAGAACTTATGATGAACTGCAATCTCATCTTGGTGTCTCCTCTCTTAAAGAGAGACGCACATCCCTTTCTCTAAGATTTGCAGAATCACTTCTCCAATCGAAGGTTCATCGACATCTCCTGCCCGAGAGCAGAGTCAATGACTGTAGCCGCATTCTGCGAAATGCACTTGATTTGTCCTTGCCTAAGATGAGAACTACGAGGTACCAACTTCCCCCATCCCATCTTTCACTCGATCCTTGAATAATAATAAATAGAGGCTTAGGTAATTATCAGTATGTTGTATGTCATGTATTTCAGCAATAATATAATTATGTGCAATATTAATTGTCATGATGATTGGCACAGCAGGTTCTTCCATTCATTCATATTTTGATGTTCCATGTACTTTTATCCTTCCTCTCACTCTCTCATCCCTTTTCTCTATCTGAACTTGCCACTTTTCAAATTTCCTTTTCTTCTTCAGTTCTGGTCTTTCCTCTCTATTTCTATTTCACTCCCAGCCCCTCTCTCTCAGCTCTATCGCTCTATCTCTCTGTCTCTGTCTCTCTCTTTGCTCTCTCTGCCTCTTCCTCTTTATCCCTTTGTCTCTCCTTCCTCCCCTCTGTTTCTCTCTCACACTTTCTGTCCCTCCCTCCTCTCCACCTCTTTTCTCTTATGATGATGTTTTACAGTACAACATTCTATAATTATATGTTATTTTTTACTGTGACCAATAACAACTAAGGAATTCCATTTCTTTTTGAAAATTATGATAAATTGAGGCTTAGGTAATTATCAGTATGTTGTATGTCATGTATCTCAGCAATATAATTATGTGCAATGTTAACTGCCATGATGATTGGCATAGCGGGTTCTTCCATTCATTCGTATTTTGATATTGCATGTACTTTTATCCTTCCTCTCACTCCTTTATCCCTTTTTTCTATTCGAACTTGCTTCTTTTCAAATTTTCTTTTCTCTTCTTCAGTTCTGGTCTTTCCTCTTTATTTTTATTTCACTCCCATTCTCTCTCTCTCTGCTTTTTTCTCTTACTTCTTTCATCTCTTTTTCCTCCTCTCTGTTTCTCTCTCTCACTTTCTGTCTCTCCCTCCTCTTCTCCACCTCATTCTCTTCTGATGATGTTTTACAGTGCAACATTCTTTAATTATCTGCTATTCTTACTGTAATCAATAATACCTAAGGAATTCCATTGTTCTCATGTGCAATATGTTTATACATTATACTGTACTCATATCACGCTTGTGATTAGCACACTGCCAAGACTCCAATTGTAATACTTTTTAATACTTTTTAATACTCAATACTCAATACTCAATAGTTAATTACAATTTTTCCAATGTTACAGTTAATTGAATTCACGTATCTTTTATTTGTTTATATGTCAACATTTATTCATTTTTGCTAGCAATATTTCATATCTTGTATTTTTTTTAAAAATCTTTTTTTGTTGTTTTGTTTTCTTGTTATTACTTTAATGTTTTAACTTAAAAATGTATTCATTGTTATATATTTGTCCTCATTTGCTATGTTATCTTTATGTTTTTGAATGCTTTTTATATTGATGTAAACTTGCATTTTTAGTCTTCGGACTTGTTGACAAGTAATGAATAAAACCTTATTTGAACTTGAACTTGAACCCCCACACCTAGGATCCATGCAGGTATTTCAATGTTTATATTTGTTTATAATTTTTAATATTTGCAAAAAACGATAAAAACAAGGTCAATCTGACCGAGCATACGTTCCATAACAATAAAACAAAGATCTGTCTGGAGAAAGTCACTCGATTTTCACAACTTTTCATTCCTGTTATGTTTATAAAATCCACATTCATTGTCTTAATCCTGGCCAAAATGAATGGTTTCTTTTCATATTATGTACGAATGATGTATAAATTATCGATATTTTACATGATTTCATACTCATAATCAGTATTTTCATATAAAAACTGGGGTAGAAAACAGTATTTTCTTCGCATCGTTTGCATCAATCGCACGATCACCACACACAACAAGTCACGTACACACGCATGCGCTGTAGCACCCTCACAGCGCTGTGCACTCTCACTCGGTGACTGCCGTTCGAAGTTGCAAAACATGACATGACATCCATCAATTCCGGGCCTAAAAATACACATTTCGAGTCGTAGGATTTCGATAAAATTTCACAAGAGCACAGATAAATAGGTAAGCTATCGGTCCACTTACTTTTTTTGAATTCCTAACGACTCGATCCTTAAGTAAAAGACGGTGGAAGTTAACTCTCATTTTGTTTGCTCTCTGGTGATCGTTGTGATGAAAATCTCCATATGAAGTGGATACCAAATTAAAGAGGAAAGTTTAACGAATACGATAAACCTAGTATCCGAAATATCAAACCCCTATAACAGCTACGAAAATGGTGTTTTAAGGGGAGTCCCCCACACCGTTCGCATTCGGGCGCGCACGCAAGAAGTCAGATTTTGATCACCGCTCAGCGCCGGGATTGTAACGTACCTAACCCTAGGCCCGCAGGGCGCCGAAAGAAAAAACGTCCACGAAAATGCAGAAGATCCGTATTTTTTAGGACGAGATTTCTCCTCATTTAGAAGGATCTGCGCGATTATGCGGACGATCCTCATTCTCGGACTGGGATTAGAATAAGTCGCGCCCCCTTCATCACGGCGCGCGCGGCCGGTGGCATATGCCATCACCCATGGCCATGCCACATCCACAGCAGTAGGCCTACACACTAAATGACATAGGCTAGGCTCTACACACAATCGCGACACAACACAACACAACTAGTTCACAACCAACCGGACCTGCAGCGGAAAATGCAGGAATCTGGAATCACCCACCACTTAAATATCTGATATCTAAAATCAATAATAAATGTAGTCTTACTAAAACTAAACTATTCCTTACCTATTAATTTAGACAACATTTTTTGCGACAGAGCCTCTTCATCATGTTTTCGCGACGATTGATTACCCTTTGCACATAATATAAAGCCTTGTTTTCATTGGACCTTGCAAACGCATGAACAACTCCTTAGCCAATCGAAGAGCACGTTTATTAAAATTGGTTCGATATCACTCTCTGTGTCGGACTGATCTGAACACAGCCGATTATTTTCAATGGTATTAAATTGGCCTAATAGGATAAAGACTATTAGTAGTTCAATCAGATTTAAACATTAAATTGATATATTAGAATAGATTTTAAAAATAAAATATAACTTAAATATATAAATTATTTAAATAAATTGAATTTTAATATTTTTGAAGATATATACGTTTAGAAGTGTAAAACGATCTCTATACTGGCTATGCTTATAATTCACTCCTCCTTTTTAGCAAGCTAACTTCATTCGTTTGAGAGAAAAAGAAAAAAAAATCATTCCTGTCACTGATGATGATGTCAACAGAGTGAAGAGACCTTTCCTTGGCTGGCAATTTTGGGTAATTTCTAACTTCATTTAAAATTTCTCGTACTTCTTGTGTTATCCTAAATCCATATACCATGAACCTAGAACTTGTACTTACTAGTATAGGTCTACTAGTATTAGTAATTAGCTTTGGATGAAAAAATGTTCTTGTTATGAATTGACAGTCACATTAGCAGAGTTAATGGTGTTGCCTTGTCTGCACGTCTGTTGTTGATAAATAATTGATCTTTTTTTTATCGTTTTGTCAGGGCAATGATTATGCAGAAATTGAATGAAAACGTGTATGAATGAATAAATGAATGCATGGATTATGCAGCAATAAATCTGTGAATGAATAAATAAATAATTTTCTCAATTTTTGTTTTGATCGGCGCTCTGCGGGTTTCGGGTTCCCAAAAGAAAATATAAATAACCCCAGTTCACTGTCTACTCCCAAGGATTTATCGCTCACAACGTGAAAGTCTCTGTACAAAGTCAATGGAAAATGCATAAAAAAATCATTGAGGAATCCGTTTTTCGCATCGCCAACGTTCAACGGCAATGCGTGGATAAAAAATATGAATAATGAAATATTTGTTGCGGACGATCGTTATTCTCTGACCAGCAGCCCTACTGATCAGTGTTAATAATGTTATAAATATAATGACGGCTGTGAGAGGAACAGCTGTTTTATAGGCTCAAGGGAATATTGCATCCTGATATCACCCCGAGGCGTGACGAGGGGTGATGGCAGGATGCAACGTCATACGCTGTCAATACTGTCAATGTCAATATGCCATTTCAAATAGATTTAGTAATCTCTTTTTGTTGTTAATTATTTATTAAATTCTACAATATATGTCCAATACTTTCAAACTTTCCCCATATTGTTTCTCTGATGCTTTTACTGAAACTGTTTTTATTTAAAGTGGTCACTGGTCAAAGAATGCTAGCCTTCCGTATGAGCCGGTCTAGGTGTTGTCTGTTGTTTCATGTTATTACTAGGGTGTCTGAACGATTTTTCAATTTTCAATTTGGGATCGTTTTTTCACCATTTTTGTTTGATATTTGAATAAAAAGTGTAATCAGAATAATACATTTCAAATTTGAAGCTTCACCGATGTTTCTATCAAAAGATACAGCCCCTCCAAAATGCTGGTATATTCATATCATTTTGGTCAAAATCGACGAAAAAAACGTCCACGCAGAGTGATGTTGTTTTGCTAAATTTAGCCAAACAGCTGTATCGCGCGATATGCAAGCGTATGCATATCGTACGCATGCTGCTAAGCCAATGCGCGACTTGCAGCTTGAGCCACGTTGTCTCCGCGATGCCTGCCATTGACTAGTATGGATAGCCGTTCGCGCTAAAAAAAACAGGAAGTGACTACACGTTATAGTCAATGGCAATATCGCACGTGCATGTGCGCGTTGTCTCCGCGATATTGCCATTGACTGTAACGTGTATTTACTTCCGGGTTTATTGCGCGAATTGCTAGCCATACTTTCATTTCGGGTTTCGTTCGTACGCGGAGATGTTACGCGATGTAACCATGGTTTGGACTGAGCGGAGCGCACGCCCCCTAATTAGCTGATCCACCAAATAGCGGGAAGGGTATTTTTAAACTGTAATCAGTTGTGATCCCTGGGGGCTAGCAAAAATATGAGCTCATAGAATTGTTCCTTAGGACTGGGACTACTTATCGATCGGGGCGTCATATCTCAAAAGTGGCAAACCTCAAAGTTAGCCAGGACACAATGTTTAAATTGCTGTTTTGACCAAGATATGTTTAGAATTTCGGGGGCTACTCCCCTTTGGAAATATTGGAATTCACCTGCTCTTTCATATGACACCTCATTTATTGAGTATCACCTTCAGGATCACAACAGATAAAGGTTTGAATCTCGAATTGAAAAAAAAAACTTGACTTTTTTTGCATGGTCGCGCAGTGCACGTAGACTGCATAGGGATGCGTGCAATCTCTATGGGAAGAATTTTAGCACACAACATCGGGTGCGCGATCAGACACCCTATTATTACACAACCTCCTCCCTCCACAATTCGCAGTTACCATGGAAGAATCCTGGATCGATGAACATGCTTAGACCTACAACATCGTGTATTAAAGTAAAGTAAGTAAGTAAGTAAAGTATAAGTACAAAAAAAATGCTGTTTACATATTTCTTTGTTTTCTTCCAGATTAAACTGATTTCAGGAACTTCAAGTTCTGCCTATACCTAGAGGGGGGTCCCAACTCAAGGAACTACTCAAGCTTGTATTAAACAGTGTCCCAAAGATGAATACGCTGCTCGTATCGGCTGTGCCAGCCTTCGAATCTGGCAACCAGACTGAAATCTGCAACAAGCTGCAAGAATTCACAAAAGAGGTATGAAAACATCAATTTGTCCTGACTTACTGCTTTCTCTGTCCCAATAGATTTGATACAGGGTCCTCCTGGTTCTCTCAAGTTGATGGATTAAGTTAGCTTTACAAAATGTAATAGCATGTAAAGATGAATCCGGAACGTAAAATGAATGATAGTTTAATAGTGATGTTTGATGATTAAAAGTTCTTCGCTTTGTATTTTTTTTTAATCAGAAATGTCTATTTTCCCGAAAGAAAGTGTTTAATCATGCATGCATCCTAAATATAACTATTGCAAACATGTTTCTATACAATTTAACCCCCTGTATAAAACAATTCTATTACGTCATCAATAACTATGAAAATGAAAATTTTATGAAGTTCTTGTACAGAGCAAATTGGAGAGGATCTCACAAAATGCGTCACAGCATTGCCAATTTGTGTTTGATAGAATATACAGAAATTCTTAAATTTCTTATTCTTTCTCAGATTTTGCTCAAACTTTCACTGATCTGTTGTTTCTCTTAGGTTTTTGCTTCTATTAAAACCAATCAAATATTAGGGTGGACTTTCCCTTTAGATTTTATTTTATTTGTTTTCTATTTTCATTGAAACAGAATGCTGGTACATTCTCCTTCACAGATGTGCGATTGGAAACAAAAAAGGTAACTTTATATGTATCTCGTGATCTCAAATCTCTCTCTTAACCAATAGTAGTTTAGTGTCACTGTATTATTGATTTTCCGTCTCCCATTTTATCAGAAATTTGTTTGTGATGTGATTTACATGCTGATACTAACAGAACCTGTACTTAAAGACCACTTGCCTACAAAGACCACTTTTTATTTTTCCCTTGAGTGGTCTTTATATACAGTTTTCACTGTATCATGGATTTTGCGTCTCCCATTTTATCAGAAATTTGTTGTTCCTGTGGTTTAAATGCTGGTACTAAAGGAACCTGTACTGGTACTTACAGACCACCTGCCTACAAAGACCACATTTTATTTTTCGCTTGAGTGGTCTTCATATACAGGTTTCACTGTATGATGGATTTTTCGTCTCCCATTTTATCAGAAATTTGAAGGTAATGTGGTTTACATTCTGAAACTAAAGGAACCTGTACTTAAAAACCACCTGCCTGTAAAGGCCACTTTTTAGTTTTGACCTTGAGTGGTCTTTAGGCCTTCATACAGGTTTCACTGTATTATTGATTTTTTGTCTCCCATTTTATCAGAAATTTATTGGTGGGTTACATGCTGAAACTAAAGGAACCTGTACTTAAAGAACCCCTGCCTATAAAGACTTTTTATTTTTCCCTTGAGTGGTCTTTATATAATGTTGATTTTTTGTCTCACTGTATTATGGAATATACAGCTAACAGTGGAAGTTACAAACTGATTCAGGCAAGGATGCAGGTTCGAAACTGAGTCACGTCTTTCGGATGGTGACGTTTAAAGGTCGGTCCCCAGACATAAATAATCATATCTGATTGATGCACGTCTGTAAAAAAACAACAACACATTATTGATTTTTTGGGTCTCCTATTTTATCAGAAATTTGTAGGCGATGTTGTCACCATGCTGGAGGCAACAGATAGTTGGGAATGCCAGTTACTGTGTCTGGAGTCCCTCAAGATATTCAGTCGGGATAAATACAACATGCTGCAACTGGAGCAGAAAGAATGCGTGCACCTTCTCGCCAAACTGGCCGGCCTTAGCGAAGAACCAAAGGAGTGTGACATTAAAGGTCAGTGCAATTCTGTTTGCTGCCCTCTTGAGGCATGTTGATTTTGTTAATGTTATGGGTCATCCTGGTTGGCACAGCAGGTCGTGCATAGCCATGCAGCAATAGATTGTGCGGTAACGTCACAACTCCCAGTATTGTGATATGTATACGTCCTTACTGCCACGGTGTATATTGCATGCAATGTGAAGTTTCATGAAGTGAATTAGCGGACTAACGAGCAGTCAAAGTCTTGTAACCAGTTTTCATGAAGCATACATGATAGTAATAATAAACGAGTCTTGAAACTCGACCAAGGCAAAATGGGTAAAATAAGGGAATACTGTTTTCATGAAATGTAGAGATCAATCAATGTCTTTTCATTAAAACACTTTCACAAGTTTTAATGTGTGTACTTTTTATTCATTCAAACACCCCACCTTATATTTTACACAAATACATGAATAACAATCATGATACAATCATTCAAAGCCAGTATCTCTGGAAATACTTTTCCACCAGCAGAATTTCCTGGAGTATTTTGCCAATGTGACTGTCCGTGTCTGGGAAGCGTAACTTTGTGTTTTATTTTCCTCTCGTCTTTCCAGTCGTCACAGAAGCCCAGAAGTGCCTGTGTAATCTTGTGTTCAACAATGCCAACGTGAGGACAATATGCAGGTACATAATGACAACCGGCTTTTCTTGCTCAAGATAATGAATTCCATTTTGATTAAAACGATGTTTGGTTCCATAAAATGTTACATTACAGTCATGGATTTTTTTTTCAAGGAGGTTTAAAAAAATAAAAGATTTTTGACTTCCTCTCTTTTTTGAATTATCAAAAATCATTGTTTTTCTTAGAACTTAGTTCATATACCTAGGTCACACAAATAGGTTGAGCTCATGTGTTTCAATTTCGATGTGAAATCTGGAGAAACGAGCTGACATCGATCTCGGAATGCATGATTCTAATTGGATCCTAAGTGTGTCAATATAGCTACTCTGCGTTTCCTATGTGTTTTGGGGGGAACAGATTAGCAATGCAAAGGCCCAAGAAAATTATTTGGAGGCCTTAATTGGCGAGCATATGATTATCATAAGCAGTTATCTTAATTATAAGAGCGCACATTTAATGCGATGCATTCATTAATAATTTTGTATTGACCATGTGACGTCACAATGCTTATCAGTAAATATTTTGACTAAAAGTTGACTTGCTGATGTAAAATGCTCAGATATGATCTGAATATGAGTTAAATCATATAATATAATAATAATAATATATAATAATAATAATAATAGCCTAATAGTCCACTCCAAATTTTATTAAACCGAAACGGAAATTCTTTTTGCCCAATTGATCGTGAGCCCGGCAGCCACTGAGCAGCGCCAGATCGACGTTGCTCTATCCCTTATTGTTGAACGCCAAACAAGGTAGCAACAACTCCCATCTTTTAACTTAGCCAAGTAAAATTGTAAGTAAAATACTAACACAATCTGCGTTATGTTCTCTTTTAGATATCATGCTCCTGTTATCTGGAATAATCTGCCACTAGAAATAAAATAATTTTACTTAATGAATGCCTTTTTAAAAAAACTCAAATCGTACTTAATCACAAGTGTCTGAAATTTTGAATTGTTGATTTTACTGCCTTGTATTGTCCTGTTGTGGGTTTGTGCGGTAATATGTTTTTTTTTAGATAAAATATGTCATATTTTCGTAATTGTTTATTCCTTTACAGTACTTTATTATCTTTTAAATTTCCTTTATTATATTGAATGTTCAATGAAACTTATTTTACCTTCAACAAGGGTGGTCGTCTCGACAAATGCTCATGTCATGGTTTTTTATGGCCACCCAATTCCAATAATGCTGTATCTTATGTTGTTATCTGATGTATTGCTTTATTGTTTTATCATTTTACCTTATTTTGTACTCTTGATTGATTTACATGTATACTCTTATTCTGTCATGATTGTATTCTGTTTTGTATATTTTATTGGAATTGAATAAACTGAATTGAAAACTGAATTGAATTGAATACGACTCCTGGTGTCCACCATATAAATCATTCTCATAATTGTTTAATGATTTACTCTCCCTCTCTCTCCCTCTCTCTTTGTCAGTGAGAGCACATGTGTAGAGAAAATCCTAGCCCGTACAAAGCGATACGCCGACTCCACGGTAACATGGGAAACCAAGTTCTACGACATGAGACTACTCTTCTTACTCACGGCTCTTACTCCTGATCTGAGGTAAAGTCAAGTCGTGTTATGTTCAAGTCAATTTCTGACAAAATTGCATTTTAAAACACCAAGGTGATGTGTCTTAACTCTTGTCGTAGTCATTGTATCACAATGCTACAGTGTATGTGTTATGTCTGTTACAGATATTGGCAATGAAGCCTTTTATCTCAGGTAATTTTTAATGTGCTGATTTCAAGCAAAAATATTACTTCAATTAAGTTAATCATGAAATATTGAGTGAAATGTTCTTTTAAAGAGATGAGCTGAGTTTTTACAGGATATGATTGTTTCTTTATTTTATATTTAATATATTTTGTTTACATCTAATTGTTTGTTTGTTGTGTTTCGTTTTGTTCACAAGTACATTCTCTCAGTCTTTACTAAAACGTTTGACCAATCTGTCTTTTGAGTTGACACATAATAATGGTGAAGAAGATGGAATTAGTGAAAATCTGTAGTTCTTTATCTAGAAGCCCCTCTAAAGTGTTTGGAGCCCTGAATTTGCCAAAAAATTGATGGCAAAATTTAATTAAATTGTGTCCTAATGTGAAAGAGAATGTCATTTAAGACACAATTCTGGAAAGATTTCCTCCAAAAGAAATTTTGTGAAGACAAATATTGATAAAAGAATACATAATTTGGGTTTTATGTTGTACGCAGATTCGAACGGTACTCTCAGGAATCGAAATCTTTACCAATCTCGTGGAGACGGGTGCTTTGTGACATCACAGATAGGGAGAGCATGGAGATGAAGGGGGGCTTTAGAGAAATCTCAAATTATCTCCTATGGTTATGGGTCCCCAGCCTTATATCCACATATTTAGAATGTAACATGTTATTCGGTTTCAGGGCGAAGATTGGGACAGAACTCTCAGGAATCGAAAACTTTACTGGGTGCTTCGTGACATCGAAGATAGGGATAGCATGGAGATGATGGGGGGCTTCAGAGAAATCTCAAATTTATCTCTTATGGCTGTGGGCCCTATCCCAGCCTTCACCTACAGATTTAGAATGATACATTTAATTCATTTTCAGGGCGAAGATTCGAACAGAACTCTCAGGAATCGAAATCTTCACCGGACTCCTGGAGACGGAGGTGCTTTGTGACATCGAAGACAGGGAGAGCATGGGGACAATGGGTGCTTCGGAGAAGAAGGAAATCATCACTGCAGCTCAGGCCGACCTGGCCGGAGAGATACTCAAGACATTCTTCAACATTATCGTACATGTCAAGGTGGAGGACTTGCAAGGGGTAAGGATCTTATTCCGAAGGAGGTGGATGTAGTGGTAGTGAATGTGGTAGTGGTAGTGGTGGTGGTGGTAGTGGTGGTGGTAATGGTAAAAGTGGTAGTGGTGGTGGTAATGGTAAAAGTGGTAGTGGTGGTGGTTTAAGCTTTAAAAAGTGGTAGTGGTTTTAGTGTTAGTTGTAGTGATGGTGGTAGTGGAAGTAGTAGTGATAGTGGTAGTCAAAGTCAAAATAATAGAAGTAGTGTTTGTAATGGTGGAGACAATAGTAATTATGGTGACATAGATGGTGATGATGGTGGTGGTGGTGATAGTTGTGGCAGCAGCTAGAGATGTGATGATGACGATGATGATGAGGGTGGTGGTGGTGGAGATGGTGATAGTATGATGGTGGTGGCTGCGTAAGTACTGTAATGTCAAATGATAAATTTGACAAAGATGACCATCATAGACTTGTACAGTTGTACTATGTTTATTTCCCTATAGTTGTTGCTATTTCTCTGTGTTAGTGGCCACCTCTCTACAAAGGCCACCTGTTTAAAGTGGTCACACATATTGCCTCCCGTTGGTGGCCTTAGTAGACAGGTTTGACTGTATATAACAGAGGCTTATCACAGGTATGTATACATTATTTGAATAGATTTATCCACCTTCCACACATCGCTATCCTCTTTGTAACTTCTATTCTATCATTTCAGGAAGATGACACTGTTTGGAAGAGACTTGGTATTTCATTCCGAGCACTGCTGCTCTCAGACGCCGAGAACGAGGAGAAGACAGAGGCTTATCACAGGTGAGTAATATTTGTATTCAATTATTTTAATACATGAATGAAGTTCATTTAATTTATTAGCTTGATTATTTTCTTATCCCAAACTCGCCGGGGATAAGCCCTTGATAGGCCTTGGGCCTTTGCTAGTCCCCCCACATACTCAATTATCATGTTAAGTTTGTATCATTCTTTATTGCATATTTTTCTTACTATTGTAATTTTTTTTTTAATCTGTATTGTTATACATATTTTACAGACTTTACAGAATTTTAAAGAGTTATGTGGAAATAAATGAATTATAAAAAAAAATTAAAAAATGAATTTGCTTTTTCTTTTACTGATACTTGGAGGGTTTGGGTGGCTGAGTTTGTTTGGGGGGGGGGGGTGGGGGGGATCTCAAAAAACAAATTGCAGCCAATATGAACATTCTTGAATTTTCTTTCAATTTACAAGTAAATTTTGAAAAATACTCCTACTTATTGATCAGTAAAGGGACAGAAATTGTTCTGTTAGGCACTTTTCTTCTTCTCATGTCTGATATTTGTATCATGTCTGCAAGATACCAATGGAAACATTGGTATCTTGGTATCGGCTTGAATAATTTCTGACATCTCGGATTCAGAATTTTAACAAAAAACAAAAAGAGAGAAACAAATGAGTGAAAGTTTGAGCAATACCCAATCAAAAATAGGAAAGTTATGTATTTTGGCAACAGTTACCAATTTGATTGATCGCAACATAAAAGATTAACAACTTCCCCATTTGTAATCAAAATTTGCTCAATCTTTCACTGACCTGTTCCTCTCATTTTTTTGCTTCTATTAAAACCAACTTAATATCAGGGTGGACTTCCCCTTGAAATGAACTGTGATCATAAAAAGATGGTCATTGCCACAAGTGGGTTTTTAAGACAGAATTAAAACTGCAACTCCCATTGGCTGAATAGACCAGTTCACGGTAAGCACATGTCCCAAATGACCCTGAATATCCATAGATCGTCAAAACATGAAGAGGTCCCATGTTGTACATTTTGAAACAATCACTCCTACAGCAATGGAGGTGCTACATAAATAGCCTTTATTTCCCCTTTTCAAAGAATACTTCCACCTGTGTATCATGGAGTGCACTGCTTGTGCATAAATGAATAATGATTACATAACTTCCATGCGCACGTATCCAGTATTTTGTCTTCATGTATTTCCCAAGTTGGTCTGCAATGACGTTTATCTGCTCATGCTCAGGCTCAGGCTGCAACTATGACCTGGCTTATTGGTGCGCATGATTTGCATATGAATGAAATATTGACTACCGGTATGTTTACATTGTCATCTTCATTGCAGCCACACAGTCAACATGCTAACCTTGCCACTACCCAAACCCTGTGTAATGCAACTCATCCCGGAGCCCCTGGGAGCGACAGGAGGATCGTCCAGTTACCATGGTTACAGCATGGATCTCATCGCAGCTATACTCAAATTCCTGGAGAAGAGGATAGAAAAGGTTAGGATATATTTTACTCATCAAACTTTTTGTTTCTTTTCCTCTCTTCCCTCTCTCTATCCGTGTCTCTCTCTGTTTCTTTCTCTAATATTTAATTTTCTAATAGGGGATATATTCAACTTCTCTTTTTCTCTATCCCCCCCCCCCTTCCTCTATATCTCTCTCCCTCACTCTCTTTCTATCCCTCTCTCTCTCCTTTTCTCTCACTCACTCACTCTCATTTTCTTTCTCTACTATTTAATTTTTTTAATAGGGGATAAATTCAATTTCTCTTTTCCCCTCTTCTCCTTTTCTCTTGCTCTCTCTCTCTCCGTTTCTTTCTCTACTATTTCATGTTGTAATAGATTTTAATATCTTTACACATCCAACTTCTCTTTTCCTCTCTCCTCTCTATCTGTCTGTGTCTCTCTCACTCTCAGTTTCTTTCTGTACTAATTCATTTTCTAATAGGGGATATATTCACAGCACGAACAAGACTGAGAGTCTTGAGGTATTCTCTCTTTATATCTCCTGTCTTTCCATTCTCCCTCCTCTCATTCATGTCCTCCCTCTTTTTCTCAGTTTCCTCTCTGTCGTCCTTTTACTATTCTCTTTAATAGAGTAGCAGGAATATTCCATGGATAAAAAGAAATCTGATTCTGTAATCCATGCTACCCCTCTCTCTCTCTCTCTCTCTCTATCTCTAATATTACGATGAGAAGGTTCTACATTTATATAATATTGACTGGCCTTGAGGGGTATATCAGAAATATTGACCAAGCTCAGATCATATTGCCCCGAGTCGAAAGACGAGGGCAATATGGTCCTAGCGCGGTCAATATTTCTGATATCCCCCGAAAGTAAAGCCAGTCAATATTTTTATTGTTATCCAAATCAGACATCTAGAGCAAATACAGACATCCACCATGACAATCTCAAGAACTGAACAAACTTTGTCAAACCAGCACTGTGCATCCAGTGCTTGACACAATTTTCGATACAGTGCAAACTGTGTGCATTTGGTGTGATTATTACGTCACAATAGAGTGCGCGCAAAGTGCGCAGGTTCTCGTACGCATAATAGATGCGCAATGAAAATGACAAAATACGGCGCAGTCAATACAAGATGCCCGGCCGGATGCGAGACCGTGGAAAATACCAAGGTATATTTTCACTCGTCTCTACACGCAAAGTCAATACGCGCAGGAAGACCAAGGAAAATACAAAGAATATACCCCTCCGGTCCCACTGCTAGCGAAAACTAGGGCAATACGGTTTTGTAAATGACCAGCTCAGATGTCTGATACGGGTAATAATATTTGATATTCACCCTTCTGCACCTCACAACACACGACTACTCAAACAGCAACAGGATTATGGAAAAAATTAAGTTTCACCCATGACTGGTGGTTTATGGAATCTCCAACTCACCAACTGATCCTGCTCATGTACATGAATATGTATATGTATGTATGAATAATAATAGTTACAATTCGTAACACTGATCAAGTACATGTACATAACTGCTCTCTTATATGTACATAAATGCGTTCTTACGTGTACATAACTGCGTTCATTGATGTTGATAAGTGCATTCATACAGGTACATAACTGCGTTCCTAAATGTACATAACTGCGTTCTTACATGTACATAACTGCATTCTTACATGTACATAACTGCATTCTTACGTGTACATAACTGCATTCATTGATGTTGATAAGTGCATTCATACAGGTTCATAACTGCGTTCTCACATGTACATAACTGCGTTCTCACATGTACATAACTGCGTTCTTACGTGTACATAACTGCGTTCTTACATGTTCATAACTGCGTTCTTACATGTACATAACTGCGTTCTTACATGTACATAACTGCGTTCTCACATGTACATAACTGCGTTCTCACATGTACATAACTGCGTTCTCACATGTACATAACTGCGTTCCTACATGTACATAACTGCGTTCCTACATGTACATAACTGCGTTCGTACATGTACATAACTGCGTTCGTACATGTACATAACTGCGTTCTCACATGTACATGACTGCGTTCTCACATGTACATAACTGCATTCCTACATGTACATAACTGCATTCCTACATGTACATAACTGCGTTCTCACATGTACATAAATGCGTTCTCACATGTACATAACTGCGTTTTCACATGTACATAACTGCGTTCTCACATGTGCGTAACTGCGTTCTCACATGTACATAAATGCGTTCTCACATGTACATAACTGCATTCCTACATGTACATAACTGCGTTCGTACATGTACATAACTGCGTTCTCACATGTACATGACTGCGTTCTCACATGTACATGACTGCGTTCTCACATGTACATAACTGCATTCCTACATGTACATAACTGCATTCCTACATGTACATAACTGCGTTCTCACATGTACGTAACTGCATTCTTACATGTACATAACTGCGTTCTTTGATGTTTATTTTACAGTGCGGTGTCAAAGATGGAAAGCAATATTCTCTCGTGGAGCAACTCAACCCTGCAATTAGCGCCCTCTGTGTCCTGTCTCGGTGCAACCGCTATATTAGAAAACATCTCAAAGAACAGGTAACAAACAAAAATATGTAGTCCAACATGTCTTAGTGGCCACCTGTCAACAAAGACCACATTTTTTGTTTCCCTTGAAAATAGTTTCTCATTGAAACATCTACTAAAGGAACCTGTATTTAAAGACAACCTGTTTACACAGACTGCTTTTTGCGTTTATCTTGGGCGGTCGCTATAGACAGGTTTGACTGTAATATACAGTCAAAGCTGTCTTAGTGGCCACCTCTCTATAAAGGCCACCTGTCCATAATGGCCATGTTTTCTGTCTCTCTCTCTCTTGAGAGAGAAATATGTGTTGTAGAACCTGTGTAGAAAGACCATGTGCACCTCTCTACAGTGGCAACTTTTTCTGTTTCCCGTGGGTGGCCTGAATAGACAGGTTCAACTGTATATTCACAGATCTAGCTCCTATTTTTAGACATGAAAATTTATAGTGACTGATTGTTAAGGAATTGAATTTGATACATTACCCTTTATTTGAATCGCTGAAATTCTGTTTAAAATAGTCCTCTTAGAGTGAATTCAATAAGTCATTTCACCATTCACAATTTTGAAGATTTGTATTTATTTATGTATTTATTTTTTGCTGCTGTTGTTATCATTAGAGATGATGTCTACAAGCATGTTTGATTTTAGAATTTAAATTACCGGGTATACATTTTTCTCTTGGAAGTGTTGAAAATTGCTCTGGTCCCACCTATATGAATCCATGTATGTACATTTCAGCTTGTAGTCCCATATGTAGGAATTCATGTATGTGATAATTGTAATCTTTGTGCTAAATCCCAGGTCTTGCCACCATTGAGAGATGCCTCCCTCCTACCTGAAGAAGGGGATTCACTTAGAAACAAGTAAGTAGTAATGGGCTAGTGGTAAGGGTAGGGGGACACTTGGTCAATAGATCTGGGCTGAAACTTTTTTGAAATTGTACTTTAGAAAGCTGTTTTTTGCTGAGGGGGGTGGGGACACTAATAAATGAAGATGAAAATGAAGATGAAGTAGAAGGAGGAGGAGGAGGAGGAAGAAGAAGAAGAAGCATTAAAACTTTTAATTTTCATTGAATGCTAACGTTTCTTTATAGATTGGTGCGCTTCATGACAAACCCGTCAACTGAAATTAAAGAATCGGTGGCTGATTTCATCTTCATTCTCTGCAAAGAATCAGGTAAAGTACTTTATAATTTTCCTAATATGATATGTTTGATGGTGTGTTTTGACCTGACTGCTAAAAATGCTTGAGTTAACTTGTAAATAATCTACCTGGGTACCAAGGGACTTAGGAGAATTAATGCCTCACCAAAGGGCATAACCATATCAATATGGTTTCAATTTCTTATGTTGGCTATGAGGGGTCTACTCCATTGGTTTAAAGAGTCCATGCTGAGAGGGATAGGTTACAATTTGATTTGGTTGCTAAAATACTTTTTTGTTTATGGGATCTCTCTTTCAATATCTTGTGACAAAAATCACATATATTCCCAGCAATTTGTATGGATGAATTCTTTACTGATTGACAAGAACTCTTTTGCTGAGCTTCACCGCTCACTGCTACTGTGTTCTTGTCTCACCAATTTGATTGATATTTAGATTTGTGTGCATTACATAGTTCAAGAATGGTAAAGTATACAGTATTCATGCAACTGGTTTGTTAGCTAGGAGGGGGCTACTTCCGAATGGTTGGGGTCTAGTTCACAATTTGAATAATGTCTCAACTCTCCCCCCCCCCCCCTTGTTTTTCCACAGTTTCAAGAATGGTGAAGTATACTGAATACGGCAATGCTGCTGATTTGTTAGCTAGGAGAGGGCTTCTTCCCAATGGTCAGGGTCTAGTTAACAATTTAATTAATATCTCGGCTTCCCCCTTTATTTTCCTCAGTTTCAAGAATGGTGAAGTATACTGGATATGGCAATGCAGCTGGCATGCTTGCGAGGAGGGGGCTACTACACGGCGGGAGGGGTAACACTGATTACAGCGATAGCGAGGGTGATTCCGACAGCGATACAGAAGAGTACAGGGAGGTCAGGGACAGGTACGAACAATTACAATACTCATTTTATTTTGCATGTACAGTGAAACCTGTGTTAGTGGCCACCTCTCCATAAAGGCCATCTGTCTATAGTGGTCACTCATATTGCCGCCCTGTCTAGAATTACCACCTGTTTACAGTTGGCCACTTTTTGTGTTTCCCGTTGATGACCTTCATAGATAGGTTTGGCTGTATAAAGACAACTCAAGGGAGACTAGAAAAGTGGTCTGTATAGGCAGGTGGAGTTTATGTACAGGTTACTTTAGCATAGGTTTCAGTGAGAAAGGATTTCCAATGGAAACAACAAAAAATGTGGCCGTTATATACAGGTGGTCTTTATATACATCTTCTTGGTAAAGCAGGTTCGGCTGTTATAATATATTTTGTGAATGGGACCACGGGTTTGCTGTGTGCGAGACTTTTACACCCATTAATAGTATTTCCACCAAGTCTGGTTTCAGCAAATTATGGCCTCCTTGAATCTGATAACCCTTGCTATTTTAAAAGCCGCCTGTACTAGTTTGGCCAGAAGGGATTAGACCACCCAGGGAGGTCACTGACAGGTGGCTATCTCATTAAATTCAGCTCTCAATTAACATAAGACAAAGAGGATCATGGGGGACCAACAGGCACCGATTTGGGAAGTTTTCTATATAGAGGGAGCAATTAGCTACAGGTAGTACAGTGGGGCTTTAAGTTGCAATTTATTATTATTGATTTTTAATCTCCACCCTTTGCACAGGATAAATCCCATTACAGGGAGAGTGGAGGAAGATAAACCAGACCCTATGGAAGGCATGTCCGAGGAACAGAAAGAATTCCATGCCAGAGAACTAGCAGTGATGATCACCAAGATGGCCAAGTGAGTTAAACTTGAAGAGGAGAAGGAGGAGGATGGTGGTGGGGGTGATGGTGGTGGTGGTGGTGGTGGTGGTGGTGAAGGTGGTGGTGGTGGTGGTGGTGGTGGTGGTGATGATGCTGATGGTGATGGTGATGGTGGTGATGATGATGCTGATAATAATTGTGGTGGTATCAATGATAAAGATGATGATAGTGATAATGCTGAATGATGTAATGGTGAGTGTAATGTTGCATGTCGGAGGAACAGAAAGAATTCCATGCCAGAGAACTAGCAGTGATGATCACCAAGATGGCCAAGTGAGTTAAGCTTGACGAGGAGGAAGATGGTGGTGGTGGTGGTGGTGGTGGTGATGATGGTGGTGGTTGTGATGATGATGATGTTGCTGATGCCAGTGATAATGATGATGAAGGCATGTCGGAGGAACAGAAAGAGTTTTATGCCAGAGAACTAGCAGTGATGATCACCAAGATGGCCAAGTGAGTTAGACTTAAAGAGGAGGAGGACGGTGGTGGTGGTGGTGGTGGTGAAGGTGGTGGTGGTGATGATGATGATGATGATAAGATGGTGATGATAATGGTGGTGGTATCTATGATGCTGATAGTGATGATGATGATGATGACGAGATGGTGATGATGATGGTGATGATGATGATGATAAATTGATGATGATAAAAGTGATGACACTGTTTACATTAATCATATACTAGTGCTAATGGAAGTGATGATGACATTGATGATGATGATTTTAGAACATTTAGTTGCAGATACTACAAATATACATGTACAATTCAACAAGATCAATATATCCCTACATAAGTAATGATGTTTAAAATACTTACCCAAACACATTCAATGATGATTATAGATTCAGCAAGATCTTCATGAAAAATTGTACAATATCAAAATATTATATTGAACATAATGATACTCATAATAGCTCAAACAATTGCATGACAATGGACAGTGGGTCCACCCACTTCCCTCAAGCCATCGGCTTTATCGAGTGGTAATGATCCAGTACACTTCTCAATGTATATATATATTGTATCTGATATTTTATTAAATGATAAATTGAATTGAATTGAATTAACAATGTGCTTCTAATACCTTTCCGTCTTTGAACAGTGAGGGCGTCATCACACCCATGGCTGTCGGACAAGATGGCCGCCTGATCTCGATGCAAGAGATCATGGGTCGTGCTGAGGCCGTCGAGCAACAAGAAAACGGCAACGGCGATGCAGATGGCGACTGAACCAACCTTGTCCTCAAAATTGGCTGATCTACGTCGGTCAAGCATTTGAACTTCTTTGAAAGATAAAGGGCTGGTCACCTATCCATGGTATATCAGCGCGTTTCTACAGGAAACCAGGGAGGTGTTTCACAAAGACTAAGATCGACTTTAAGTTAGACTAAACTATGGCAGGCAATTCTTGCCACTGGTTGCTCTCACCATTATTTTCCTTCAACAATGAATATTAAAAAAATGTACATTCTGTAGATTTGTGACCATGATTTGCACGTCCCTTGAGAGACCATTGCCAGTAAATGGTGAGAGGAAACAGTGGCATGACCTGCCTGCCATAGTTAAGTCCAACTTAAAGTTGATCTTAGTGTTTGTGACACACTCCCCTGTAAAGTGATGCAGTCATCTACCTGGAACTAAAATTAAGCAGTAACCCCTATCGGAATATAACAAGTCTATTTCTGCAGTAGTGCAATACTGTTAAAAGGGAAATGGTAGTCAGTTTCCATGTGCAGAAAGTCATAATCCGCTGACACCAGACTTGGTGGAAATACCTTTAATGGGTGTACAAGTCTTGCACACAGCAAACCTGTGGGTCCCATCAAGAAATATCCCTTAGTCTCTCGGAGAGTCTTGGGGTTAAGGAAATGTAAGATAATTACTTTTCCATATGGGTCGATTGGTAAACAAATCCTGCATTAAGAGCACCTGTTATAGGCTAAAGGCCAGAATGGTGTTGAACTCCCCATGAGAGCCCACTCATTTGTGTCTTTAATGGTTTTATTGGATTATGGTGTGTTTCTACGGAACATATACCTGGAAATAATCTGTTAGACCCGGAAAGGAGTGGTACTTTGAAATCTCTTAGAAACATGCCATATGATAACGATAACACTGGCAGGAGTGATAAACGGTCTATTTAATGGTTTTATTGGATTATGGTGTCTTTTTACAGAATTTTCTGGAAATAATCTGTTAGACCCGGAAAGGAGTGGTATTTTGAAATTCCCTAGAAATATACCATATGATTACGATAACATTGGCAAGAATAATAAACAATCTATGTAGAAAATGTATGGTGATTGCTGATACATGCTAATTAGCCTTCAGCACCGACCTTTCTTAGATCCAATTCCTATTCTACACAGACCCATTTTATCGTTATCCTTATCGTCATCATATCCTTCCTTTGTGACCAGCCCTAAATTGAGGATATTAGTGTATAAACTATCCCATGTTCACCAACAGACTTCAGTACTTGTAAATACACTTTATTGTTCAACGTGGAAGGAAGCATTATGCATATGCATGTTATTATTGAAGGGAAAGTCCACCCTGATTTTAAATAGAAACATAAAAATGAGAGGAACAGGTCAGTGAAAGTTTGAGTAAACTGCTATTGAAAATAAGAAAGTTATGAATATTTGACTTTTTGATCAACAAACACAAATTGGCATCTCTGTGACGTATCTTGTAAGGTCCCCTCCCTTTTCCTCTGATCTAAAAAAAATTCAGAAAATTATATTTTCAATCATACATGCGCCCTTAATATAATTATTGAAAATATGTTTGTTTTTTCTTCTAACAACTCCTTTATGAAACAAGTGTATTCCGTCATGAATAACTGCGAAAATGAAAGTTTATGAAATATTCAGTACAGAGAAAATGGGAGGGAGGGGGGGGGGGGGGGGGGGGAACTCGCAAGATACGTTACAGTGTTGCAAATTTGTGTTTCACTGATGACAGCTTCTAAAATTCATATCTTTCCTATTTTCAATCAGATTTTACTCAAACTTGTACTGACATGTTCCTCTCATTTTTCTATTTTTATTAAAAACCTTATTTTATATCAGGGTGGACTTCCCCTTTAGGTGAAGTTTGTGATGAATCCATCAAAACGTCGCCCATGTCTAGATTACCTCTTCACTTTTGGGCCGTCATGTTTTAGAAATGGTAAAAATTATTATTTGTTAGGAATTTGTGTTCCTACAATGACACCTTTCACTTTTCAAGTGAGTCAATCAAAGTTTGGTTTCTTAGGTATCTGATGACTCGTAACATATTTGCATGGTTTTAGATGATAAAGAACATTTGACACATTAAATAGCAAATAATTAGCTCTGTCATAAGCACAACACGCTAGTTCCACCTTATTTGTAAAATGAACTTGCAAATCTGTTTCATGCTTGTATTTGTGAAAAATGAAACTTCTAAAGAAAATCATGTGTTCAGTGCAAAACTCAGAAAATATTATGAAAGAATCTTGCTGAATTATCACAAGTCGTAATTTCTTTTATACTAGATGTAATATGGACAAATAGGCTATTTTCATAATGTAACAAAGTTTAATGCATACATCTTTGTAAAGTGCCTAGATACAATTAATTTTATTCACCTGTTTATACAAATAATTGTATCTCCATAGTCAGAATGTGAATTGAATACATTAGTTGTTGCCAGGTAGGACAAACATTGTGGCTTGCCCTACCTAACAACACTTAATATATGCAATTTGCATCCTGACTATTGAAATAAAATTATTCGGAACAGGTGAGTGGAATCATTCAAATCGAGGTGCTTCAAAAAGAGGTATGAATTAAATTTGGTTACATGGCCCATTCTGATACTGTAAAAGTAGAAATATTTGCGGTACATTGATTTCGCGCTAAATTGGCAACCGCAAATTTTAGAAATCGCGAAAATATAAGCATGACTTCTTATGCGTGTTTTGAACAGGCTGAATTGCATGCAATGCGAATCTAAGAACCAGCGAACATGTTTTGGGGTCGCTCATCGCGAAAAATTAATCACGCGAAAATAAAAGCATTTACAGTACATTCTTACAGATTCAGATGCGACTAGTCTTGCATCTAAACTGCAAAACCTCTTATTACAAAAATATGTTGTCTATTTTCCGAGACTAAGAGGGGAAAGCAGAATCTTTGTATTTTTATCTTGTTTTTATTTCTTCGATAAAAACTCACGCATTGTGTTTACCATTTGGTATAGTCTAAATGCTTTCTTTATGTATGTACATGTATTAGATTGGTGCAATATTTTTTAATATGATCGCTTTAGAGACAAAATGGTATTTTGTTTGGGCAAAATCTATGCATTGATGTATGTTTCACTAGCTTCTGCTTATGTAAAGCTTTTTTTTAATGTGTATGTTGGTAAAGAAGAAGAGTTCGGAAAAGCAAGAGTAAAACCATGACTCATCAATACAATAAGAGAGGCAAATGAAAGTTCATCCGACCGGGTCCCTATTTCTCTTGTGGGTATTGAATGGCAAATGTAGATTCATGCCTTGCCAAAGGAGCTTAGTGCCGTGTCAGGGATCGAACCACGACCCGGCCCTTGATAATGATGTGTATGTTGTTAATGGAAACCGTTGCTATCTTGTGATATATCCAAAGTAGCTTTGTGGGTATGAGGGATACAATGAACTGCTTGGAAAATCCATGCATCCAACAGATAAATTACTTCTGTTGTCTGTTTCATTCAGAAGATAATTTTGAATTCAAAGAGTCAACAATCAGAAATAAGTCTCTTAAGCCATTATGAGGTTGGTATTTTTAATTGTATGAGAGGCTACTAAATCATGGTAAAATTCATTGAATGTTGTAATAATGATGTGAGAGCCAAGCTTCTTCAGTAGACCATTTTTGTAATGTAATCAAATTTAATGCATAAATCTCTGTTAAGTGCCTTTGTTACAAACTATATTATTCACCTGTTATGAATAATTGTATTTCAACAGTCAGAATGTGAATTGCAAACATAAACTGTTGCTAAGTAGAAAAAACATTATGGTTTGTCGTACCTAGCAACAATTGATTTAATATGCAATTTGTATTCTGACTATCGAAATACAATTATTCATAACATAATTTGTAACATGGCACTTAACAAAGATTTATGCATTGAATTTGATTACATTATGAAAATGGTCTTTTGGCAATCTATCATTTTGAGCATCATGTTTTGCATTCCAAAAGTTTGTAGTGATCCTCTAACAGACTTTGATATTTATTTGCTACAGGACCAACTTGAAAGAAATTCTTTTTTATAAGTAGGCTTCAATTGATTGTTTATTGGTAATCTTGTTCATAATTGGTGATTTTTTAAAGGCACACTGTCCTACTTGTAGCTACTTGCTCCCTCTATATAGAAAAATTCCCAAATCGGTGCCTGTTGGTCCCCCATGATCCTCTTTTTCTTATGTTAAATGAGAGCTGAGTTAATGAGATAGCCACCTGTCACAATGACCTCGCCGGCTCGCTGTGTGGTCTAATCCCTTCTAGCTGCAGTAGTAACGCCTACCTTTAAATGCAAGTATGAACATACACAGTCTGAGTGACAAAAGCACTATGGATTTTTAATTGTAGAATCATGATACATTTACTTTGCTTTTATTTATGATGCGTAAGCATGTTGATTCTTCAGTGTAGACACATCATGGGTCAATAAAGTGTTTTGCAACTCTTACGTTCATGTTTGATTGCCTGTGTTTCTCTCTTATTAATCTCCTTTCCTCTTCTTTTTATTCAATTTCAAGAAATGTTTTCAGGTACTTATTTCTTTTTATCCCTCTTCTTATTAAACTCTTTACTTGTAAATTCTGTTTGTTTATCTGAAGAGAGCTAGGGAGAGGAAACATCCTCCCCCTTCTTCCCTTATGAAAATAATATCCTCCCTCCCCTCTCGGTTTCTCTCTCCCTCTCTCCCTCTTGTCCTCCTTGTCACACAATCTTTACCTCTCTTCTATGTCTAGCTCTTTTCCGACCTCTCCTTCTTTCTTTGTTTCATTTCTCCTATTCTCCCCTTTCGTCCTCTTTCACCTCACTCATCCTATATCACAATCTTTTCCTCTCTTCTTATCTCTCCCACTTTTCTTTCCTCTCTTTCTCTATTTTACTTCTTGTACTCTCTCCCCCTCTCCTCTGCTCCTCCCCGTCCTTTCTTCTCATCTCTCTCTCACACTCTGTTTCCTTTATCTCACTGTTTCTTTGTCACTTTCTTTTACTCTCTTTGTCATACTTCCTCCCCTTCCCCCACTGTCTTTTCCTCCACCCTTCTCTCAAATTTCCTTTTTAAAATATTGTCTCATTTCAATGCTGTATTCACTATACACCTCGTCTCATAAACATGAATGCACTATTGCTAAACAAACATTAACAAACATCACATTTTGGTTTCAAATTATTTATTCACAAAATACTTTTTACCACATATACATATCCATGTAAGCATATACATGTACACATTAAAAATTGTTAACTTCTCACAAACACTCAAACAAAAGTATCTATTTGGGTTAAACAACTATGTCTTCAAATAATTATAAAAGTTTGCATATGAAATAAAAGTTTGCATATGAAATATAAATTTGCGGAGGTAAATGCAGCTATTAGTTTTATTCATTGGCAAAAATAAATGTTATTTGATTCTCCTATCCTACTAAAGAGCATATTCTCCCTTTCTTTTTCAACTTTCTACTCTTTTCATGTTGCGTAATTTGAAAACTATCTGTGCATTATATAATATTTCCCTACACCTTTGTTAATTCAAATACTAATATACCATACCATATACCAGTTAGAAATATATAGAATACTTAACTATTTTTTCCCCTATAAACAAATTGCCATTATTAACTAAATATGTGCATCAGACGTAAGACGTACCACTAGTTTTATAAATATAATTCTATTTAATCTGCCAAATTTACATCAGAATTCTAAATACATGTGCATGAATGCAGAGATCTTATAAATATGCACTGAGACTTTATAAATAATATTTTAGGATATGTATGTGCATCAGATTTAAGATTCATGACCATTCAATCTGCCAACTAACATTGAAATTATAAATATAGCTATGCAGAGATCTTATCAATATGTGTTTAAAACCCCGTCTTAACTGGAAAATAAAGTCGCTGTGTCGTCCGGACGTTGTCCGGATGACATTTACCCCCTTCCAATTAAGACGCGTCAATCGGGGTAACGTCCGGACAATATCGAGGTAAATCTCACCCTAGTCGAGCCAGGGTGATATTTACCCGGGTAAATGACGTCATCGCCGTGCCAAAATGCGGTTGTTATGGTAACCTACCCAGGTGAGGTTTTTGCGTATGGCTGATTAAGACGGTGTCCAAAAGCTCACCCCGTGTTTTACAATCAGACCCCCCACTGTTTCTCATCCACATGTCGCTCGGGTGAGATCGAAAAAGTTCTATTGAGACAGAGCTCAAGATAAATGTAAACTCATACAAATTGTATTTCAAGGCACGAGAATAATTTGCGTAAGAAGTAAGAGCCTGGCAGTGCTTTATTAAATAGAAAATATCGATTTTACATGACCACATACCATCACCATTGTGCTGTGCACCCATTCATATAAAGTCCCAAGAGCATACAAAAACACTGTGCATTAATTTTTTTGAATAAGTACTTGAGGTACTGGCAAAAAATAAAGCCAGCTTCATTAAACAACTAGCTTTATGCTGCAAAAAAGAAATTAAAACAGCTTTTGGGCATAGATCAGTGTCCGTCTCATTCATAATGATATTGATAAAACCACAATAATATCACATACTTTTTGGCAAAATGCATGCATATTAAAGGAAAACCATGAAACTTCACACGTTTTGTTTAAATGGCTTGGTGCTAAAAGACATATTATCTAATCAATTATGAATTTGTTAGGACTTACAACCTTCTACATGTATGTATCCTCTGTTCAGAGCCAGAAGGGTGTTAACTCTTCGCTATTAGTGTATGAGTTCAGAGCTGCCAACCTTGTCCGACCAAAAAAAGGAATCATGATGGCAAAAAAAAGGGATTTCAAGCCAAAAAAAGGAATTCATAAAAAACGAAACTTACAACCACGCGCGACACACTTCCAATGCAGAAATGTTCATTCCTCATGCTGTTTTTTCCATACAAGCAGGTTTTTTTGTTTTGGTTATTTTGATATTATCAGCATTTCATTCTTTGTGAGAATATTTTTCTCTTCCAAGTATGTTTTCAAATTAGTTTTCTATTGAATTTGTGATCAAATCACCATTTAAGGGCAGTTGTTAGACGTGTGGTATGTAAAAAAAAAAAAAAAAAAAAAAAAAAAAAAAAAAAAAAAATTATAAAAAAACGTATTTTAAGAAGAAAAAACGTAATACCGTAATTGGGAGGAAAAAACGGAGTAATTCCGGCAAAAACGGAATGGTTGGCAGCTCTGTGAGTTGAAGGTAATACACAGTTTTGGGAAATTTTGATATATTTGGATGCCCCTGTGGATGTATTATAAGCACTAGAAAATTAAGCCCCTAAAACACTTCTGCTTTTGAGAAAAATTGAATATAGAAATTTACCGGTGCTCCCGGTAAATTTGGATAAATTTCAAATAGCGCCTACGGACGCACAATGGTAGCCACGACCATGAAAATCTCAGAATATGTAGTTGTGATATATAATTTCCAAATGGGAGTAGCTAATCGGTCGATTTTAGTCAATAAACATTTTTTTATAGTTTTTATAGTTTTTATAGGGTTTATTGTGAATATCTGTAAGTATGGATACTTTCAATCCTTATTGCTCCTAAACAAAAAATATTATATCTCTGAAACTTTTATATGTTTAAGTGAACATGTCAGAGATTACATTTCATGAAAAATGTTGCCAAGGTCACGTGATCCACAAGGTCAACTTCAAGGTCAAATCTTAGGTCAAGAGGTCAAAGTACCCCAACATGTACGAATTTTCAAAATGGCGGCAGATTTGGATTCCTTATTGAATACCCTTTCCAACAATAAAAATGTTGTGAAGATTGACCCATTAGGTCCCGAGATACAAGGGTTCAAAGGTAGGCCCGCCACCCCCATTTTTGAAAAAATCTCAAAATTTGGTTGGCCGTATCTCCCAAACCCCTCACCCAATTGACATAAAATTTGGAATTTGGTGCTGTGAGATCACACTCAACAAGTATAGTAAGTTTCATCAAAATCAAAAATGGTCGGGTTCAGATTTTCAGATTTTTTGGGTGATTTGATATGGAATGACCCATTACCAATCATCTCTTTAGTAACTATATCAGTACTCCATGCATTTGACATGTGAACAAGAGTTACTTCCTGTGTTGCAACTATCTCTACTCTGCTAGCTATGGCTATAGTATTTCCATAAGAAGGTTGCACATTTTAAATGATAGAAAACACCACAGCCATTGAATAATTTCACCCTTGCCGTCTCGGGCAATTGAGGTATCTCGGTGGTTCAGTTGCCTATTATGTGACCCTACAGTGCTGTGGAAAACTAAATTGCCCACATATTGATACTATCTAATATTTTTGACAAAGTAAGTTCAACAAAGTTTGCAAAACCAATGAAGCTTCTAGAAATTACAATTACTGAAAAGCACAACTCACATCTTAAAATGGTGAGGACAAATTAAATCATATTCTTCATTTTTCTTCCCTCACTTTGTGCTATTCATACACTTTGACAAAACTTGATTGCTGGATATCATATATTTGTTGTCTAATGTCTAGTGCGAGTCTTATTTGATTCTATAAAAAAAAAAAAATTCGGCAATGAACAGAACTCAAAATGAAGCCTGAGATACATGTACTTGTATTCTACTGTGATTATTAAGACACTTTAAAATGATTTATGAAAATAATGTTCATATTATATTTCTTCTTGGGAACCTACAAAAAGCAAGCTACAGCATCTGTTTGCTTTCCAGTAGATTCCCGTTTCATTTCATAATTTTGAACATACTTTGTCAACTGTGTTCTTTATTGTGGAAACAATGGATATGAAATGGAATCAATTTGAATCAATCAGTCTATCAGGGCTGAGATAAGAGTATGAAAAATGCAAGATGTATTAAGATGAAATCCAACAGATTAAATACAAAAGTCTAGCGAAGGAACTTAAAGCTTATCTGCCGTAGTTTACAGGAGGGATTAGACCGCTCTGCAAGGTCACTGGACAGGTGGTTATCTCATCAACTCAGTTCTCAGTTAACATAAGAAAAAGAGGATTATGGGGGACCAATGGTCACCGATTAGGCATTGTTTGTTATATAGAGGGCGCAAGTAGCTACCAGTAGTGCAGTGGCCCTTTAATGAGAACACAGTTTTTTCTTTGCAACTCTACAACCTCTTTCCAAACAAACAATTGCACATTCCTCATTCAAGGTCATATATGGGCAAGCACATTCTCAATTTCGCATACGCACATTAAGTTCACCGGTATGTTGTTGTATTCCAGACTCTCACTGGATAAAACTTCATCACTTCTATTAAATGATAAGACTCTCCTGTGACTAAAAATTTTAAAGAGCAATGAAACACATATTTGACTGCATAACATTTCTTGAATGCTCGCAGTCCAAGCTCAAACTTCTGACGATGTTCTTTTTTTGTTCTCCTAAGCTACCACTCTCCTGTCTGTCCATACAATGCACTTCTTGTCAAGTTCTTTATCCATTCTTTATCTGTTGCAAGCTGACCTTTGACCTGACACTCTCCCAAATGATCATCTTCCATACTTTCACATGACACAAAGATTCACCACTTATACTTGGAGGCACCACAGTGATTAGAGCAGGGTTCTAGTGGAGTTTGACATCCCGCACAAGGTGACATTTGACCCGCGACATTCGCTCAATAATCATCTTCTAAACTCTCAGCTGAAAAAGAAGATTCACTACTTCACTATGAAGATACATATTATATATCACACTCCTTTGTGTCAATCATAGCCGGATAGTCAAGTTGCTCAGCTGGCGCAAGCCCACTTTTGACGAAAACGTTCGCTACATAATCATCTTCTGAACTCTTTAATAGTTAACACTGACAATAATTGTTTTATTTTGTATTAATGCACTGCCACGGTACCCTTCTCCATTGTGGCCTGTAAAGCCAGATTCTTGCTGAGTTGCTTATCAAGCACAAGCTAACCTATGAACTATGACCCATGACGTTCGCTCAATAATCGTCTTCCGAACTCGACTCTGATGTCGACGATTCACTACTGCTACTTAAATCTGCCACTGTCCTATGAGGGCGAGTTCTCCTAAAATTCGTAATTCGCGGCAGGCTCGACCTCGCCGTGCCAGAAGAGTTTATTTGACGCCTCAACGCATCGCCGGGCGCTCTCTGCGAATTAGCCTTGCTTAGACTCTCGGTGTGTAACTTGCGTACATGGGTCGTGTCCTGTCCGCGCTGTAATCCGGTGAGACGCTGCGGACTGGTGTTTGTTTTGGCGTTTTGATCGGTCCCGTTGTTGTTGGTGTTCTCTGACGGCTCCGTGGATGACTTGGCAGCCTTTGACTCCATTTCAACGACCATTGCATCCTGTGATGGGAGAAAACAAATGTAGAGGATGAAAATGTAAACACACCCAATGTCAATGAAACATGTAGATAACCCTGTAAGTTGGGGCTCTGATCGGATCGGAAGATCGGAGCGACACCCTCGCACCTTTGATCGGTATCGGATCGGAAGAGCGACAAAACGGCCGATTTTTTTTTTTTTTTTTTTTTTTTTTTTTTTTTTTTTTTTTAATGACGAAAATTTTAGTTTTTGGCTATCAAATGCTCAAAAAAAAAATCATGGCTGGGGTTATTTTGTCATTTGGAGTTGTTGTAGACCATGTTTGTTGATATTTAGTGCCTTTTCATGACTTTGAAATTAATAATATTGGTCTAAGAGCAGGGGCAAAACATGCGGGCCGCCATCTTGGATTATAATGTAGGTTTTTTTTTCTTTTTAATGACGAAAATGTTCAAGTTTTTGGCTATCAAATGCTCAAAAAAAATTCATGGCTGGGATTATTTTGTCATTTGGAGTTGGTGTAGACCATGTTTGTTGATATTTAGTGCCTTTTCATGACTTTGAAATTAATAATATTGGTCTAAGAGCAGGGGCAAAACATGCGGGCCGCCATCTTGGATTATAATCTTGGATCAGCCATCGGCGTGATACAGCCGATCGGGCATGATCGGATCGGTATCGGCGTCCGATCCGATCATCGGTTACAGGGTTACATGTAGATATTGAATGGAGCAGTTGAAAGTAATAATCATAGCTATTGGTATTCATGTAGGGAAGTACATGAAAATCTAAACACACCCAATGTCAATGAAACTTGTATTGAGTGAATGCAGTGGCCGAAAGTCACATTCATATGAGCTACATGTACCAATATTCATGTAGGGGAGAGAATGAAAATGTAAACACACCCTATGTCAACGAAACTTGTAGGGAGTGAATGAAGTAGCAGAAAGTCACAGTCATATGAGGTATCAGTATTCATGTAGGGGAGAGAATCAATATGCTTCAACCTCCTTCCATCCACCCCCCCCCCCCCCCCCTCCCTTTCTGGATTGCCTTCCAGTTGCTAGGCCACTGTTAGTTGTAATGCAATTACTGCATGACACACCATACTTCCATTTCATAAAAACTTAAATCTTTGAAAATACATAAACATGTAACAGTATAAAGCTGAATTCCATCTGTGACATGTAAGGTTAGGCACATTCCTATTACTTTAATTCAATTGTTTAAATATACGTTTTGGCCAACCTTGTGGCCGACGGTTGAGAAGCGTTTGGCCCTGTCATATGAACAGTTGCGATTGATCCGAATCAATCATAAGTCCTCCAATCAATCGCAAGTTTGCAGTCACCTATATCTTATGAACATAGTTGCAATTGATACCAAGCATGAATACATGTAGGTTGGTTGCGATTAATATCAAATCTTTATAAGACGGGGCCCAGGGTGTTTCACAAAGATCCTAAGTTGAACTTAACTCTAAGTTGGACAATTATGGAAAGCCGTTAGCAAATATTTTGTGAAAATCATTTTTAAAAAGGCATAAAATGTTGATTCAAATAAATCATATTTTCTATTATCAAGGAGATTTCATGTTCTTGATGTGGAATTTATGGAAAGTCTAAATTATTTAGATTTTTGCTTTTGGATATATTTAATTTTAAGGCTACAAATGGCTCTCCATAATGATTAAGTCCAACTTAGAGTTCAGTTCGACTTAGGATCTTTATGAAACACCCCCCTTGTCTATATATAATTTAAATGTTACTGTAAGAGAAGGTTAGGAATCGATTCATAAACTGACCAGCTTCACTTCATTGTCCTTTATCACTTCCTCCAGCGCTTTCTTCCAGCCGAGAACCCTGGCAAACTTCTGAACGCATTCCACCAGGTCGCCCGTCACGGCGAGGTCATTGTGACGGCTGGAGGAGGGGCGCGAGAACGGCCCCACCACCTCCCGATTGATGAGGAGACGAGGGACGAAGGGGCGCACAGAGTCTACTATACCAGCGAAGGGGTACACCTGTAAGGATTGCAAGACAAGAATAAATATATGAAGAAAGTTTGTATATACTATTGACAACTTTAAGGCGCGTCTTATAACATTTTTTTCTCAAAAATACTTTCCAATGTTAACGAGAGGAAGTATGATGAGCATATCTCACTCTTCTTATGTTATTCTATCTATCTTTCCTTCTCAGTCTTTCTTACAGCGCATAGAGACATATTGTGATATGCACTATATAAGTACAGTATATTATTATTATCATCGTATCTCGTATAACTCGATCTTCTATAACGGCTCAGCTTTATAGAAGAACCTTGAATATCAATTAACAATAGTATGACAATCAACGAATTTAAACAATAATATAATTAATTTTTGAAAATTTGTAATAACTTATTACTTAAATTCTGTCAATGTTTATGCAATTTTTCCTTTTTTCTCTATTTTCTTTGTCTTCCCTTTTTTGTCATCTTGATTTTATGTAAATTATGTACCAAATTCATTATCATTTTGAATATTTGTGCGAGGATCATTTTTAACAAGCCATTTATATGCTTTTCAAGATCCTCCTACTTCAGATATCACATTATACTTGTGCATATGCTTGTATTTTGAAGATTGTTTAATATTGTTTTTATCTTGATGTGGAAATAAATAAATGAAATAAAAACAAGGATCAACATTGTATACGACATGAATTTTGAAACGTGAAACGTAATACACTACGTCATCTTAAAAAACGCATGGTTTTGCCGCGTCATATCTGAACGAGGCTTTATACTGCGATACGTACCTCTAATGATGTTCCCATGACGATAAGCAGATCACAGAGCGGCATGTCTTTCATGTAGTAGAAGAATCGCTTGGGTAAGTCCTCGCCGAAGAAGACAATGTTGGGTTTGACCACACCCTGGTAAAAAGAAACAGAAGGATTTGTTGACAGATACCGATTACGGTAATGAAAGAGGTGACTAATGATAATCAAAGATAAAGTTGAATTTGTTTTGTGTTAGTTCGTTGTAAAAGAAAATGTGTAAGAGCAATTGGAAAAGGTTAAAGGGAAATCCAACCTTGATAGCAAACTACTCTAGAGAAAAGGATTGATAAATTTTGAATGAAATGGGACAAAAACTTAAAAAGTTATGAATTCGTTAAAGTTGTAATCACTATACATGTAGGTATGGGCTCTTCAAATTGGCTGAATGTCAATGTCTTTGTGATGTTGTGGTGGACAACTTTCCCACAAAACAACACAAATTTCCATTTTTCACAAAATGGATGACTCAGTAGTATCTATTTTCTTTAGAGGACCTACATTTCTAGCTGTATACAAGTTATTTTTAAGGTAATTTGCACACTAAATGCCTTTTTGGTTATTAAAAAGACAATATGATGCAGCTAATACACGTCAACCTTCAATTCAGGAAACTTACCGTACATCTTGGTCTCATGCATCTTGGTATTTTATCACCCAAAATAGTTCCCTGAATACAGACAGACAAAAAGAACAATATGAAAGAAGGAGGAATAATAAAAGGGGTAAAATGGAATGAAATGACGAAACAAACTACCAGTATGATATTTTGATAAATAATCAATGGAGAAATGTTATCATGTGGTCTATCATTTCACAATGAATGCATTCCAAAAATCAAGGGTTTATGCAATGTAGGTAGCATTTTCCGCCAGAGTGAAGCCTACAGATTATCACAGTACCTTAAAGGTACTATGTCCCTTTTGCAGGCCAAAAAATGAAAAGGTTAAATTCCAATAATAATAATAATAATAATTAAGAACTCCCCTAAAAAAATGGGGCTTGAAAATGTCTTTAAGTGGGAAAATAACGACTATTAGTTGTCAAATCGACTTAGGAGCTATAGAGCCAATAAGTAATAGTCTTGATTTTCAGACCATTGCACCGCATGCTCGTACGTTTTATGCTGCGCAAAGATTCAATCAGTTTAATTTTGGCCATTACAAGAAGTGGTTTATAGACAAATCCTTTACAGCTCATTTTATGTATGTTATTACCAAAGAAGAAGAAAAAGCCAGTCAGTCACTCAATACTGACAATAGTGTCTTACAGTGAAGTCTAGCAAGTAAACGGGTTTCCTTGCATAATTGGAATATAAGGACACTGCTAACGTTTAAATTTCACAGATAGGACATACATGACATATTCATAATTCCTGCAAAATTCTACAGATTTTGAGGTTGGCTGCAAAAGGGACATAGTATCTTTAATAGGAACAAGGATAACTTTTTGTTTATTTTTGTAAAGTTTTGTTAATAAACCATTTGAATTCATTTTCTTAAACATCGTGGTTCAATTTCTTAAACATCGTAGTTCAATTTCTTAAAAATTGTGGTTGCATAACAAGGACTTGCATTGATTACACAATTTTGTAAGCAAGAAGGCTCTCAATAGAAGGCATAAGTATCTACACATTACATCTGGGTCGAGGACTACAGCTAAAATAAAATGCATTGTCTGAAGGTTTGTCCAGTCCTGACCTACCTTCACGTCTTCTCCTTCATGTTGGTAGCCACACTTGGTGCAGGTACACCTTGTAAACGTCCCATGAGCCTCCACCAGCTTGTCACCGGGGATGCCAGCCACTGTTGAAGAAAGGGAAAATTAAACAGATTTAATCAAATGGGAAATTATGAACTAGGTTAAGACAAGACTATTGACAACCTTAAAGGGGAGGTCCACCCTGATATTAAGTTGGTTTTAATAGAAGCAATAAACTGACCCCAGTGAAAGTTTGAGCAAATCCGAATAAAAATAAGAAAGTTATGAATATTTGAAAGTGTGATCAATCAAACACAAATTGGCAACTCTGTGATGTATGTATCTTGCGAGCTCCCCTCTCATTTGCCCTGTACTAAAAAACTTCATGGTACAAGTCTATTCTGTCATCAATAAATAAGAAAATGACTGTTTATTACATTTTTAGTACAGAGCCAAATGGAGAGGAGTTCGCAAGATACGTCAGTGTTGCCAATTTGTGTTTCACTTGACAACAACTTCACAAATTCATATCTTTCCTAATTTTAATTGGATATTGCTCAAACTTTCACTAATATGTTTCACTCAGAGTTTTTCTTGACGAATATTGATCTGTAAAATAAGGTATTATAGATTATTATCTACATCAGGCTTCCATGTGGTACAATAAATCAGTGTATTTAATATCTTCAGCGCTGTACCCAGATGACAGATCAATATTGTTTTTGTATAGCTCTTTCATCCGGGAACTTCAACTGTTGATAAATTATTGCTTGATTATCAAATTTTGTTATTTCCCTAGTCAGCCTGATATAAATAATAATAATAATATTGTATGGCTTTGTTTTTGTGTGATACAAGAATAAGAATATATTGCTCTCTCTATGACAATATATTCTTGTATCACACTCAAAGCCATCCAATATTATATAAATATTTGCCGTTGCCTTCATAAAATGTCAAATATATTTTCATAGCTTACATCTTTCCAGTCCATCTATATTCTGTGTGTACATCCTGAGCAGGAGTCCTTTCTCGTAGAGCATGCGCACAAAGTAATGGACGTAGTTGGGACGGTACTTCCCGGATGGATACAGCTCCTTGGCCAGGGTGAAGAAAGGCTTTGGGTTCTTGCGGAAGAAATCAATATCGAAGATGGCCTCGGGATAAGGGATTTTGTATTGCTGAAGGTTATCGTATAGCCCTGATCCTGGAGATCTACGGTGGAAAAACAACAAAATTATGAATATGCGGGACAAGGGTTAAGGTTGTTTTTTTCTTCTTTTTCTAAATGATGAAAGACATAGAAGTCGATATCGAAGATAGTTTTGGGATAAGGAATTCTGTATTGCTGAAGGTTGTCATATAGCCCTGATCCTGGGGACCTATGGTGGAAAAACAACAAAATTATGAATACATGGGACAAGGGTTAGTTTTTCTTTTTTTCTGAACGATAACAGAATATTTTGAAGACTTAAAGAAAGAAGTCAATATCGAAGATGGCTTTGGGTTAAGGGATTCTGTATTGCTGAAGGTTGTCGTATAGCCCTGAACCTGGAGACCTATGATGCAAAAACAACAAAATTGTGAATACATGGGACAAGGCTAAGCGTTCTTTTCTTCTTCTTTTTTCTGAATGATGAATGATATAGAAGTCAATATCGAAGATGGCTCCGGGATAAGGGATTCTGTATTGCTGAAGGTTATCATATAGCCCTGATCCTAGAAACCTTATGGTAGAAAAACAACACAATTATGAATACATGGGACAAGAGTTAGGGTAGTGTTCTCTTTTTTAACGATAAAAGAATGTCTTGAAGACTTCAGGAAGAAGACAATATCGAAGATGGCTTCGGGATAAGGGATTCTCTTTGCTGAAGGTTATCGTATAGCTGTGATCCTGGAGACCTATGGTGAAAATTGAAACAGGAATATTTTTAATTATTTATTTATTCAGTCTTCTTTAAAAACACAGGGTAGCACATTCAGTGCCGCGAGGCCTGCTATACAAGGGGGCCCTGTATCAAGTGGATCTAACAATGTATAAAGTTAAAACAAACAGATAAATACATAAAATACATGGCAATTAAAGCATAAATGTACATCAGAGATGTTAACGAACTGCTTTGAAATCCAACTGTACAATAATACGTTGTTTTTGTTTTGGTCTAATCAAATACCATCTGTAGTCACACATTATAAACACATTTTTTTCCCCTTTTAAAAAGCAAAAATTTGTGACTCTAACATCACAACAACAGCATATTTCTACTCCCGTTTCTCACATCTATTCATCTGTCTATCTTGTTTAGTTTTTGTCTGTGTTTCAGTCTTGTTGTTTTGCCCCCCTCTCTCCCTCTATTGTGTTTTTTGTCCTGTTGCTCGTAGTATTTTCCTGCTTCTCTGGTTTATAGCCATTATTTAGTACACTGTAGTCAGTAGATTTCATTATACTTATTTATGTTTATATATTTCTCAGTTGTTAATAGTTAGTTTAGTTTGTAAGCATTTTAATGTATGCAGTATACTTATCTGTCAAGTTTGTTCATTTAGGATATACTCATATAAAGCTACTCATGAGGGACCTTAATTCCGCAAGCCTAGCTTTCAACCAAGGTCACCTCATCTTTCTATTGTAACGCCTTATTCTGTCAACTTGTTATATTCATGTCATATTTGTAATGTATGTTATGAAAGAAAAATAAATGAAACTTGAACTTGAACCTTAAAGAGAAGTTTGAGTTCTGGGAAGAAGTGAAAAATAATTTGTGAGCGTTATCATTCATATTATGCAAGTGTGGAAGAACAATTTAAGAACATCAGATAAAAAATGTTGATATGAAAAAAAAGCATGGCTCTTCAAATGCCTTAATATTCTAAATATGGCATGTAACAGCATAAACATCGGGACAGATTTTTACGCCACATGTTTGTGTAGTCCCATATACGTATTTCTGTGTACACTGCTTGTAACTTCACCAAGATTGGACCAAATTTCTTATCATTTTAATAATTCCAGAACCTTGCAGTACACACCAATACTTATATGCTAGATGATCAACCTTTTTTGATCGATTCCATACTGTTTCTTTCACAATGCAATCGCATGACCAGAACTCAACCTTCTCTTTAAAATCATAATCATCTCACCTGAAGTCTGGGATGCCGCTAGGTGTGCTGATCCCTGCTCCAGCCATCACGACAATGTTCTTGCTCTTCTTCTGAAGAATCCGCCTTGCCACGTCTTCAATGGTCTTAAAGGTTGAACTGTTACCTGCCGATGATGACTGCCGTCTCTTAGGAGTTGCACTGTGAAAACAACACCAAAAAAATAGCCAAATTATAATAATAACAATGGTGGCTTCTTATAAAGCGCACATGTCCGTCATGTCACCACCATGACTACAAAAGCAAAATTTGAACAGTTACGAGCACCAACAGGATTTAGACCGAGAAGTAATTTTGGTGAAAAATCACTCAAATGAAGAAGAAAAAAAAGTGTTATATTAAAGTTCATACAAAGTTTTGGTATGGGGTCATGAATTTGGTTCAAATGAACATATTGGAAGCATATATGCGATCCTACAATATTCAGTGATCGTTGTCACGGTTAAAATCGAGTCTAAAGTTATAAAATTGTAAACAATAAACTTGTTATGATGTATAGCTCCCTCTTAAGGTCAAGATATTAATTAAGCTTTAAAACAATGTTTCTTGACTCAAATCGACCAATTAGCTATTCCCGAAATTATATATCGCAACTACATATTCTCAGAAATTCATGGTCGCAGCTATCATTGTACGCCCGTAGGCGCTATTTGAAAGTCATCAAAATTTACCGGGAGCACCGGTAAATTTTTATATTCAATTTATCTCGAAAGCAGAAATGTTTTCGGGGCTAAATTTACTAGTGCTTACCGGTATAATACATCCACAGGGGCATCCAGTAACGAATCACTATCCGCCAAATTTTCAAAATTTCCCGAAACTTTGTATTACCTTTAATATGAAAAACATTTACCCAATATGGCAAAACATCAAATTCTGCCCCTTTTTTTTAAAAACCTATATTTCATTAGACATAATTTTGAGGGGATGTAGTAAACGTGAAATAATTCAATTTGAAATTAAAGTAATTTAAGACAAAATCTCTATGAATTTATGACAAATTTTAAGATGGTTTGACATGGGAGAACGACCCATCAGTACAAACACTGCCTCAAACACACTCAAAAGAAATGCATGCCAATGTCTGAAAGAAAAATGGTTCTAATTTTCATTTATTTCATTTATTTATTTCATTCTCCATAAAAAAAAAAAATTAACATACAAACATGACATACATGTGCATGATATACAGATAAAAGATCGATTACAAGTAAAATACAAAGGGACGGAGCACACAAAATTTTATGGGAATGTGGGGTTGACAAAGAGGGCATTTACAGCCTTATGAACGTACACTGTTTTATTGAGAAAATAAAGAAAAGAAAAGCAGAGCAGAGAAAACCTGAAGCGGACCCCAATACAAAAGCAAAGTAAATGGAAGGAGAAGGAAAGGGGGAATACATTACAAATTTCATACGTTCTAGGTGCTTTCTTGTCATCTATCGCCAGCTTCTGGAACGATTTGTTCAAAGATCGTTCCGACGATGCACTTCCCGTCCTCAGGATGTTGCGATTCTTGTTGACATTGCTTGCGCTACTGGAAGCTGGGGTCTTTCTTGGCCCGGAGCCCCTGGTGGTGGTAGCCCCATGGTTCTTGGGTGGTCTAGGGGGTGGTTGGGTCACTTGGGTGGAGTGATTGCGCAATCCTGTCTTTCCACCAGTGGATTGGGCGTTGGGGGCCGACGAGACACCCTCTAAAAAGTGATTACAAATACAATTTGTAAATAAATGTGGCATGACATTTTTTAAAGAGATCTCATAATAAGGGCCAAGACCAAGTTACGATCCTCTGTCATTAATGATAAATAACTGAAAATCTACAAAATAATGCCAATAAATCAGGGGTGTTGATTATTTTAACTTCGACTTCAAATTTTAAATCAAAAATTAAAATTTTATTTAAGTTAAAAAAATCCTCAAACTCAAAGAAATTAGGCATCTGAATTGCACTTTATTTAATCATTAATCAAGGTCACAGACAAAGAGACTTCGTATAATATATTAACATGATCCTGATGATATTCTAGAGGTCGCAGAAAGACAAAAGGTTTAGTTGGTGACATAACATAGCATTAGAAACGGTTAGTAACAGTTAAGATCTTAGTCTACGATCTACCTCGGGTCGCGGTCAAATCCTTATCCTTGAGTTTTGGCTTGGTTTCTCCCCGTAATTTTCCCGGAAACTTTCGGCTGCTCGTTGCCATCATCAACCGGCGCAGCATCATTCCCCGCAAAACTCGTCGTAAGGACCGAGTCTTCGAAACCACGACATCTCACGAATTTCCGCATATATTCATGCCGCTAAATATATGTTTAACTGCAGTTAGATGAGAAAATTAAAATCTCATTCAGTATATACCATTTTTTGCACTTTTAAAGGCCAAAACACAAACATTTCCGTCGAAATTCAGCGTCGGCGAGCCCGCAAGCTGGAAACTATTGTGAACTTGAAATCTGTACCGTTCTTAAACGTAGATGGCGTGTGCACTTTATCAACAGACTTTCGATTGTCACAAAACAAAGTGCTGTTTCCAAATGTCCAAAATAATATAACGCCTTATTTATTTTCTGCCTTTTTTTAATCAAGATTTTGTAAAAGGATGAGACACGATTCTGGGAAATTCTGACAATAAGAAAATGAATCAATGAAAATATATGAGAGAAAATTTATAACAATTTAATACATTTTGTATCTATCAAGTTTTAAAGATATATGTCCCTTTTACAGCCAACATCAAATTATGTATACTTTGCAGGAATTATGAATATGTCATGTATGTCCTATCTGTGAAATTTAAAAGTTAGCAGTGACCTAATATTTAGATTATGCAAGGAAACCTGTTTACTTGCTAGACTTCACTGTCAGACACTATTGAGTGACTGACTGGCCTTTTTTTCTTCTTTGGTGATAACATACTGTACATAAAATGAAAGGGTACATGAGCATACATCAATAACCCACTTCTTGTAAAGGCCAAATTGAAACTGATTGAATCTTTGCACAGCATAAAACGTACGACCATTCGGTACAATGGTCTGAAAATCGGACTATTACTTACTGGCTCTATAGCTCCTAAGTCGATTCGACAACTAATAGTCGTTATTTTCCCACTTAAAGACATTTTCAAGCCCCCCGGCCCCCCCCCCTTTTTTTTATTTTTTAGGGAAGTTGTAAATTAGTATTATCTTTCAAATGCCGTTGGAATTTAACCTTTTCATTTTGTTTGACCTGCAAATAAGACATAGTACCTTTAAGAGGGGGGGGGGCATAGAACACACTTTGGGGGCCACTTTTTGTGATAAACCTGAATGGGTTAAAAGGGCATATGGGCCATTGCTTTTGATATTACATTTGATGAATAGGCAGACGGATGATCTTTTTTCATCAAGTATTTATTGGAGAATTTAATACTGAAGGCTACCATGAGCATAATTATGCAAACCTGGTACTGTACATTGATCAATGTATCAGGTTTGCATATGCTCATAGTATGATTTGATAGTATGGAATCATATTTGGGGGAAAAGATCAATAAAATGTGATCTGGGCCCCGTCTTATAAAGAGTTGTGATCGATCCGAATCAATCGCAAGTTTGCAGTCTGTTGTCTCTTATGTACATAGTTGCGATTGATATCAAACGCAAATAAGTTCCGATTAATCGCAACTGTTCATAAACGGAGCCCATGGTACATTAAGAAATTGGTTCTATTATACTTTTTTTTTTCTGTAAGAAAAATTTGGAGAGAAGGAAATGATACCGATGAAAATTAACAGTGGCGGATCAAACTTTATTCATATTTATTGATCTACCCCTATTACTTGACAGATTCCTAAACAAGAAAAAAAAATGTGCCTCATGTTTGAATATAAAATAGAACGTTCAACCATCATCTTGATAGTTGTGGTTTGTGATGTATTGGACAATAGTTTGGACTTGCTCAGTATTTTGGGGGACAACTATATAATTCAATTAATAAACGTTTTTTAGAGCAAAACAGAATCTTCATCCCTATAAGGTAACCAAGTAAACGTGAACAAATAATATAATACTAAGATCAATACATCTCATTTGAATGTACGAAATGCAACCGACCTCATATATGCGAACGTTGAAGTGCATGGTATACTGTTGTTTCATCATTCTTATATATTTTGATGATGAAATTACATTCTTAAAAAATTTAAAATCACTAATGAAATTGATATTCGGGCTAGCGACCGGCTACCCCCTGGATAAATTGTCCGCTTATATGCCCATTTTTTAGGATATAATATCATTACAAAAATGGAGCGGCAATGTCACCTTCTTTTGAAATTCGTCTGTATCATCGCATAGTGGTGTTTGTAAAGAGAGAAAAAACATCGACGAAGAAAGCAAATGTTAGTTTTACGCATTCTTTCCTATGAAGAGGCTGGTGCAAAAATAAGAAAGAAGAATGGCGATAAAAAAAAGTTGTAACCTCAATTTGGGGGCTTTGCATCAGAAGATAACAAATAATGTATCCTCAATTTTCTTAACCTAGCGTGAGGTTTGAGAAAATTCAACACCTCAAGAGGGACTTCTTCGTTATAACTTAAAAATATTGCTTCATAAACAACGAACCTTCATCCTTTATTCATATTTACTCTATTGGAAACTTGGAAGAGGGCATATTGTGAATGTCCCCTTCAAATGTATAAAGTTCAGCAATCTGATAATTAGCGTCTGATGACATGATAATTATTAGTGCAGGGGCGGATCTAGCTTTTTGCTAAGGGGGGGGGGGGGGGTTGACCAAAATAATGACGATGTGGAGCATCGTCCACGAGCCGCGAAGCGGCGAGCCAATTTTTTTTTGTGGTGTTTATTTGAACCCCGTAAGTGATGTATTCCTGGCATCTATTAACACAATGGAGACCATAAACAGCAGTGCATGATAAGGCCATGTAAAATTGATTTCATGTTGATCGTCCCCGCCCGCTTCCTTTTTGGGGGCCGCCTCCTATTTTTTGTTATTTGTTATTTATTTATTTTTTTTTTGATTTTTTTTTTTGATTTTTTTTTATGAAAAACACTGCTAAAATGGCTCTATTTCTGATTTAAAAAAAAAAAATTGTCGGCAGCCATCTTGAAAAAAAATAGCCTCGACTGTCAGGGAAAATGTACCGAGCGGCCATTTTGAGCGGCCATTTTGAAAAATATCAAATATCAAATAACATGGTACACCCTCCTCCTCTTTTTCAAAAAATCCGGACGATCAACATGTAATCAATTTTACATGGCCTAACGTCTTTTTAAATCAAGTAACAGTTTAATACACAGTTATATCCAGAGTTACCATGTGTTTGGTTAAGTTACCAGATGAGTTGAATATCTTCTCACAATATTTGCACTTGAAAGGGTTTCTCTCCAGCGTGCGTTCTTTTTTTTTTTTTTTTTTTTTTTTTTTTTTTTTGGGGGGGGGGGGGGCCGCCCAAGGGGGGGGGGGTTTAAACCCCCTAACCCCCCCCCGTAGATCCGCGCCTGTAGTGTCATGATAACATTAACATTTTAAAGTTTTTTTCAACTGAATTTTATTGTCAGAATGATAAGCAAATATGTTATTGTCACTCCAATATAATTAGCTCAAAGAACATTTTGATTCAGATATTCAATGAAGTCGCTTGGCGCTTACTAGCTGTCCTATTACTTAATAAGAGAGGGCGCTATACAGAAAGCAGCATTGCTGTATGTTGAGAGCGGTGGTGGTGGTGGTGGCGGTGGAAAGCATAGTACATTTCCTTTTCATCGCACACCTAAAATGTAACGTTGGGATTGAGAAGCATATATTATTCTTTTTTTCTTCAACATTACCCTGAGAGGCTTAACAAACAAAAAAAACAAAAAAAAAAGAAGAAATATCATAGAGTTAGAGGAGGGGGTCGGAGAGGGGGGGGGGGGGGGGAGGGATGGTCCTCATCAAATATTGTTGTGCACTTGCTAACTATTTTTTGGGTTATTTTATATGAAAATGCTCATCCTATTTTTTTATTTCTAATTTGATGCTGCCTATTTGGATTATTACTTTGTTGACTTTTTTTGTAGACCTATTTGTGTAAATAGGCATACGATGTCTATATAATTCATAGAAGCCATGTAGACTTGAGCCTTGATGGACGAATGTCTAAAAAAATGATGTGTATCGGCTTCCAAAGGACCTCTCTCTCTCTTGGTTATTTTTTTATAGGTCATGTTTCCACAATCTCTGACGAATAAAAGGCCCCTCTACAAAAAAAAAAAACCAAACCAAAATGAAACTTATATGAAACGAAACGAAAACAAAACAAAAACAAAAATAGCCCTGTTAATTTCCTTATTGACAGGTGCGAGTTGTAGGCCTTATTTTGTTTTACTTTACTAAAAATGAATGTTAAACTCGACACTTTTTGACTAATGTTCATGTCTTCCGGTGTACGGGTAACTCAAGACTGTTGGCTTTTCCTCGTGAATTTGTTGGCGAGACTGAAGCCACAATTGAACAGATTGTGTAAAGGTATTCGAGGAGGAAAGGTTACTCAAATTCTGGAACGCCCGAAGACGACAAAACTTAGTTAATTTTAGTCACAATTAAATACACCATCTACGGTTACAGCGCTAGTGGGTAAATGCTTAGGTATTGACAGAAAACTGTCAAGTATTTACTTGAGGGCAGAGAAATACTGACAGTTTTTCGACTTCTATCTTCATTCATTCATTTCTAAAGCTGCTGAACTTTTTTTTTACTGAAGCACTAGCTGTATGCCTTTCTTTTGCGAATAATGTTTTCTTCTCTCTCTATTTTATTCCCTTCCTCGATCGTTCATCCTTCATGTTTAGATTGCTTGGGAAAACAAACAAGTCGACTCAGAATTTTTTTCCGCTTCACTACATTTCTTTTGCACCCTGGCTTAACATCCTTTATGGGTTTAGGATCAGACAAGATTAACAAAAGCTTCAAAACTGTCAATCAAGCCACAGAAGTTGGAGCTTGAAATCTTTAATTGACACATGACCCAATTACCTTTAATTCAATAATGCACGTGCGCAAGAAAAAACAGGCTTCTTTATGTTGGTGAATCAATTACAAATAATTATGTTCAAAAAATGTGCAAATTTATACGAGTCGACATCGGCTAGGGGCAATATTTATATTCAAGTAAAGACTTGGAGGAAAATATCCAATTAAGAAGATTTGAAGCAGTTTAAAAATTACAATATCTAGAAAACACACAGCGCGGATGAATATCCAGTATTTGCTGAAAGTAGTCCTCGAGGATTTGACCCGAGTTCACGGTATACATCTCTCACGGTATATACGGCCCGAACATATACAACACATTACTAGCGAATATATTGTTCGATTATATATATAGTTCGACGAGATAACACCTAGAATTCAGGATTACAAGAGCCTAGAAATTGTTCAGGCTGTAAGGATTCCGTGCACCATGGTGTGTTGTAGATGATATTCAGTCAACGGCAGAAATGGGCTGCCTTGAAACCTTTCTAGGAATACTCTGCCTCTTGGCGTTCGTACGCGGTAAGTTTTGGCGAAGCCTTTTCGTTGAATATAGTGCGAGCCCCGCTCCGTAGCTATATGAACGTGTATGATACTGATGTGTGTGTGTATGCCAATGCGTGTATTTGGGATGGCTATGTACGCTTTGTACATGACCCGTGCGAAGTGAATCATATGATTTCAGTATAAAACCAATTTAGTAAAACACTATTACCAGGCGAATGGTGTACTGTTAAGACAGTTTAGCTGTATGAATGAATCGAAATGAAGGATTTAAGCAGTTTTGATGGTGTGTTTTTGTTTTGATGGTGACGGTGCTCAACGGGAAAGATACGGGCGAGGGAATAAGGCTGTGGTGGTATATGGTTGCCCGCCTGCGCACTTTACATGTGTAGGCCTACTGTACGTGGGCCATTTTATGTATACTGTATTGCATGCTTAATTTATAGTGGTTGATGGAATGTTTTATATAAACAAATAAGGGGAAAAGAAGAAAAAAATCATGTCAGTGACAAAGTGATGAATCTAACTTCTAAGTTGGGTTGTAAGTTATGTACTTTAAAATCTCAAAAACACATTGAAAAATTGGTCCAAACAGCATGAACAGTGAACTACAGACTACAGTCGTTGGTAGTAGCAGGATTCTGTGTATATAATTATATGTGGCTACAATTTTTTGCCATTCTTTTGAAATATCACTTCTATGACTTTATGGGAAGATATTACAGATTGTGGTTGGAAATGGCATTATTAAGTCACAATGAGCACAAACATACACATTGGTATCTCTCGATCGATTAAATTTGTCAAGCCTCAAAGACTGGGGCGAGATGTCCCGTGGGGCAAGTTAGCCCGACTCCAGGACTACATAGTACATATTGTATTAATTTAATTCTTATAGAGCTCATTCTTTACAAAGTGGAAGGTCATTTGTAATACTGATGGCAGCGGTGGGATTTGAAAATGTTTTTATGTCATTTTTACAAAATTTCCTTATTCCGAAGGTTGGTTAATGCAATGATTAGGTTTAATGAAGGATCCTATACATGTACAGTCAAACCTGTCTATAGTGACCGCCCAAGGGAAATACAAACAGTGGTCTTTGTAGACAGGTTCCTTCAGTTTCAATGAGAAACCATTTTTAAGGGATATTTAAGAAAATGTGGTTTTGTAGACTTGTGCCTTGTGGTCACTAAAGCAGGTTTGACTGTATATGTTATTCAACAAGTTTTGTAGAAATGAATTCAAAGCTGTAGCCTGTGGGCCCTGGAAATGGTAGCCTACATGTAGCTACATTGTATAAACTATATCGGTAATACATGTACAGTGTATGTTTGTCAATGTAGAGGAGGGGTATTACGTGATGTACTGTAGATTTTCCAGTGTGCCAGTGCCCTGAGCACCTTGCATCGATTGGTAGATATGAGAACTATATAGCAAAATCCATTATTATTAGTTTAAAGTCACTGAGTAGTCGGCTCTCATGGGGAATTCGACACCGTTCGGGTGTTTACCCAATAACAGGTGTTGTCAATCACCAGGGTTAGCCTTGAGTTTTATGACCATTCGACCTTATGTAATGCTTTGATTTGCCCGAAGACTCTCGAGCTCTCCGACAGATTAGGGGGTAATTCTTGACTGGACTATGGGTTTGCTGTGTGGAAATTTGTACCCCATTAATGGTATTTCCACCAAGTCTGGTGTCAGCGAATTATGGCCTTCTGCACATGGAAACTGGCGATCCAATCCCTTTAATAATCCCCTAATCAACCAACCATTATTTTCTGACAACAAGATGTGGCTAAAGCCTCGGTCACAAATGCCATTACGAACAACTATATGTACGAATGCACCGTTCGTACGAGCCTTTGTGACCGTAGTCTAAAATGTAGAAATTAGTAGAATACCCGCTAATAGAGTTTGGGAGCATCCAACACGCAGGGTTAGAATTATTTCAGGTAAGAAGAGTTAGGGCCAGGATTAGGGTCAATGTTACAGTTACCTAAGAAATATTAGTTTTTTAATTTTGATTAGCGTTTGGCGAAGCGTTAGTTCACCTACGAACGTCCAGGGTAAATTTTTGTGGTAGGGTATTCTAGAGTTGCTGCCAAGATGTTGATACATTACCAGGCTTTGGCACGGCTACCGTGATAAGGGCGCACAATCATTCAAGGAATTTCTTCCTACTGGGTACTCATTTACTACACCTGGGTGGAGAGTGGTAAACAATAGATTAATATCTTGGCAAAGGAGTTAGGACATTGGTGCCCAAGTGGGACTTGAACTGCAAAATCATAAGATTTATAGTCCAACTACATATCCACTAGAGTTCGTCATTAACGTAATTGTTTACCGATGTGTACCATATAATGATACATCATTCACTTGAGTACAATTATCTTGCACTTTAATTCTGAGGTAAAGTACATTCATAATTAGCATACTTGGTAAGTGTAATCTCAGCATTTCCTTTGAAGACACTTTGTAAAGGTTCGAAGTACGAGTTTCATAATTTTTCTCTTTGATGAGGGCCGCTGTTTATCTTGAATAGAATACACAACTACATGAGTGGGATATAGATGTTTTCTGAAAAGAAATCCTGCCGAGAAAGTGTGCTTCAATTACCTGTTTAAGTGTACATGTACTCAGATCAGAATGTACTTTCCGGTTTGTTTACCAAGTATAAAACAAATTGATTCTTAGTTTCTTGTCCAGTTTTTCCAGTATTATTCAGGCAGGAAAATTGATTTCTTAAATGTTTATTCTATAAATGTCTAGTGTTTATGATAGTCCATCTTGAAAATTGCAATACTGATTCACTACTACAGTAGTTTCAAGAATAATAGAGGGACTAGAATCTGGAGTAGATAATATGATTATGAGGGCTCTTAAAGAGTATGGTTAAACAAATTTAGAACAAAACATATATGCATGTACATACTGTATGACGTAAGTAATATTTGAGCAGTTTACCCGTAATTGATTTATAAATTGCTTTATAGTCAAGTGTCTACAGTTAAGTCCTTCTTGAAAATATGCTAATTCATTACCAGATCCAAAAAAGATGAAAAGATTTAGCTTTTGGAAAGTCATATAAACATGTACATGATATTCAAGAAAGATAAGAATGAAACATACACATGATGTACATTTACATAATGTAAGTTACTAATTTAGGCAGTATAATTGATTTCTAAATTGCCAAGTGGTAGTCAAATACTGTTCATTCCTCCAAGAAGTACTGATGCAAGAAGTTTGTTATGTTTGCTACCAGTATTTTCAAACTGAATAAATTTGATATTTATAACTTAATAAATTTACATGTACAATGTATCTCTGCAGGTACAGACAACTTTGTATCTGTAGCAAACAAGTCACCAACTGTATACAATATACAGTATGTAATGTCAGTGGAGTATAGGAATCTTCGTGCCGATTATTTACGCTGCAATAAAACTTCTGAACTTGAAGGATATAACGATCATATAAAGTTATTGCAATTCCATAAAAAACCTGGAACGTCTATTGAAGAATATATTTTAAAGAGAGGTGGCAATAAATATGTTTGCCTCTTAATCCCTGAGGTTGTAAATAAATGTCACCGAACTGGCCTGTGGTCGTTAGAAATGTTCACGAGCCAGGACATTGGAATGTGTACTGTGTGACATACAGATGCTTAACTTCAGGAACCTGGGGGGTGTTTCACAAATATCCTAATTCGAACTTGACTCTAAGTTAGACTTAAAATTATGGAGAGCTATTTGTAGTCATGAAATAAAATATATTCAGAAGCGAAAAATTCAAGTTTGAGACTTTTTATAAATTCCACATCAAGAACATGAAATATGCTTGATAATAGAAAATAGGAATGATTTGAATCAGCATTTATGCCTTTTAAAATAACTTTTACACAAAAATTTCATAGACGCTAACGGCTTTCCATATTAAAAGTCCAACTACCGGTAAGAGATAAGATCAACTTAGGATCTTTGTGAAACACCCCCCAGGAACGTGTCGTAGTCTTGCGTTAAACAAAATATGTTTTGTTCTCAGATGCTCTTTAGTGTATGAAGTAAAACGACTCTAGAAGAAAGCAAACAAATCAGAAAACAAGTCAGTTTTAATGAATCTGGGCAAAAATTGAAAAAGTTATGAACTAATTTTTGTTTAGGTGTAATCACTATACATGTAGGTACTGTATGGGTGCTTCAAAGTGGCTGAATCAGTAATGTCTCTGTGATGTAGTGGAGGACATCTTTCCCATTTGTTTCAACATAACAAAATGAATTATTAAATTTCATTTTTTGAAAACTTGTATGACTCAGGATGGTCTTTTCTCTTGACAAGGGTCAGGGGTCGGATTACAAAGCCCAGCAGTACGGTAATAGCATTAAGGTAGTGTATTTGGGTGGTAAAATAGTGTTTAAATCTGAATGATAATATTCTTATCAAAAGGTTGTAATACATTTACCTACATGCATTTACAGTACAGCTTCGAAACAAGAAGCAAACTACATTTATAATAGCAAAGTGTGGTGTCACATCATAGCACTTCTAAATTTTTCATCAGGTTTCCCTCTTCTCTTCATTTCTTTTCTTTTCTTGAACACAAATGGAAATGAAATTGAACTTGTCTACAGCTAATGGAAGTCATCAGTGCACCTTCTTGACAGCATAGGCTCGACACAAAAGACTTGTAATCAATAAGCCTTCGTCAATGCTGGCATTATCTGGCTTGAATGAGCATCAAAAGCGAAAAAGAGAAACATTTGATTTATAGCCTCCCCCGGGGAAAATGAAGCTCTTTAGGAGTATTGTTCTTTCATAACAAAGTGAAAATAGAGTTGGAGAGGAATTGAGAAAAGGTTGCAAAAAGTCAAATAGAAAGCCAAGTGAACTGGAATTTTTTTGACAGTGCATTTTTTGTATGGGACCTCTTGATTTATAGTTTTGTTTATAAATTCAGTTGGTTGTTCGGTAAGTTGGCGGGTAGGCCTGTAGGGGAATTTCAAAATATGTTAAGTGTAAAGTGTAAGGCTCTTTTAAAGGAGGTACATGTAGGAGAGAAATGTACATTTTCATGAAATTAATCTTGTTCATTCCCCTTTTTAGGCTAGAAATGTTTTTTTTTTTCTCTCTCTCTCTCTGAGAGTTTAAGATCCATGATGTGACTTCAATGTGATTGATGACTCTAATGTATATTTTGGCTTTGTTACGGTAGGATTTCAAATTGGCAACACAAGGTCATCCATTTGCCTTTGGCCTGTTTCTGGTACAGATAGTGTCAGAAAACAGAAACATTTGATAATTTATTTATTCTTGTCCACAAATGTGGCATTATGCTTTCCACCAGCAAATAACAGGCAATACAAGAAATCAAGACTGCAAAATGAAGTGCATACATGTACAATAGAAACACATACAGTATAAACATACACACACTAACAATACAATACTTAACTCATATACTTTAAAACACAGTTACCTTAATATCCTTATAGAAACAGATGATATTGTCTACCGTAAGGAGAATACACTTGATATGGAATTTTTAAAAATCGCTTCATTAATTACAAAAAAAGCAAGTAAAAGTATGCTAATCTATGATTTGCTGTCTCAAACTTAGAGATTAAGAAAAAAAAATTATAGACATAACACTAATGATGATAATTTGAACATACATGTACACTGTATATAGTTTTGTTCATGTAGTGTACAGTACATACACAACTATCATGTTTTCCTTTTCTAGTTTTCAATTAACCTTTGTGTATCTTTGGTGTGTACATCTTGTAATGATCGTGCAAGATGCATTAGCCGTTAATGTGAAATAATGAGGAATCCATGCAGATAGTGCACTAGACCTCCAGACCTGTTCATCATCATTTCTTCCAGTGAGATGAGAGATAGAGAGGAGGGGGGGGGGGTGGATAGAGAATGGGAGAGAGAGAGAGATTAAAAGAGAGTACGGTATAGAGAAGGGGAGGAATGAGAGAAACTGAGTGAGAGAGATTAGAGAGGGAGAGGGGAGGGAGGGAATATAGAGAAAGAGACACATGTAAGGCGGAGAAAAGGAGAATGGGAGGGAAAAGAAGTAGGGAGAGATAGAGAAATGCAGCCGGAGACTTTCAAGAGGGAGAGAGGAGGACGAAAGAAATGGTGATAGAACTTAGAAGAGGTGTGGAGAGGAAGAGAGAGAGAGACAGAGAGATACATGTACATGTAGGGGTTGGAGGGAGATTGAGAGAAAAGGAGTGGGAGAGACACAGACTTAGGTGGGTGGAGGAGAAAGAAATAGTGATAGAGATGAGATGAGAATCACAGGTAGTGAAAGAGATGCAGAGAGAGAGAATGAGAGATATTGAGCTATGACTACACAAACAAGGGGGGGGGGGATGTAGGGATGGAATAGGGAGATTCAGTCCTGGGGAGATTTGAGGATTCATTTTGATAGTGTGTGTGCATGTTCTTTTGCTTAGAAGCATGAACATAATGACAGATACTAGATACCATGAGAGCAATGAACAAGATATTAAAGTACATGTTTTTTTAATGCCATGGAATGTTTGTTTTTTTTAATTAAAAAAATGCCATTGTGGAATACAAGTAAGGTTAAAGCATTTTGCTTCGTTGTTGCAGGCAGATGAAAGATAACAAAAATGTAGATGCAAAGCTTTCTTTTTTCGTAAAAAAGGTACTTTGTATCAGGCTGGAGCTTCAGCATTTGAAATACATCTCTAGTAGAGAAGTGATCACTTTCTCAAAACACTGAAGTCTGGCAAACAGACTACACGTAGGCTCCACGGCGCCTACCGTCTCGGCCCGCGGTATCTACGCCACACATGTGATGCCTGGCTAAATCATTGCCGGGACCGATCACGCATACATGCATTTTGCATACATGCAGGCCTCGAAAAAAACATACATACATGACTGTACCCGGTACATGTATGACGGGCTGTCCTGACAGGCAAGTTCAGAGTACTTTTTGAGGCTGGATTTTTACCGTATTATACCGGAGATGTCGTGTTTTGATAATCACATGCGAGGAGATGGTCGTTGGGAGAAGGGGGGGGGGGGTGGGTTGTTAGAAGATGCAGAGTGCAGACAAGTGGATATCTATTCTAGGTAGTCCATTATTCCAAGATTCTGATTTCCTTGCTGATATAATGAAATTACATGCATGTTTCTGTGCATACATGTACATGTACCGTACATGGACACTTATGTTTGGTTTTGAACAACTGAAAAAAAGTGTTCTTTTGTGCTCATTCTGGATTATTAATGTTAAAAAAAATGATATTCCCTTTGGCTATTACATGTATGTTATCCTTCCATGTTATTTTATCAGGTGATCAGTTATCAGGTGATCAGCAGGTAGAATGTACATGTGCAAAATAACAAAATGGATTACATACATGTAGGCTCACTACTCAATTTGAAATTCAAATGTGACATAAACAATACAAAAATGCAAATGCATACATTTACATGTACATGTCATGTAGTATAGGAAAATTACAGTTTTCAACATTATATATGATTATTTGCCAACATTTATCTTTAAAAGGCATTACACTTAAGATAAAAACTGATCTAAATTTGTACAAGCACATCTTCTAAAAAACTAAACAGATTCATGTATGATATAAACTGAAGGGTCGTATAGTATAGCCCATATTGTATTCTACAGGATACAAATTTAAACCAAATTATGGCATGTGCTTGCATTGTATGGACAGTAGCTCTTCTTGGCGTAAAGTTTTGTGCATCCAATCATATTTTGTTTTACATCTTACTGACCAAACAGCCCCAGACAGACAATATGAGTGGTTTTATATACCATTTTGATCAGGGATTCAGATGACTTTCATCCAGCTTCTCTCTCTCTCTCACTCTCTCTTTCTCTTCCCCTCTCTTTCTCTCCTCTCTCTTTCTCTCCCTCTCTCCCCAGACTCCCCCTCTCTTTCTCTCCCTCTCTCCCCAGACTACCCCTCTCTCCATACTACCCCTCTCTTTCTCTCCCCCTCTCTCTCTCTCCCTCTCTCCCCCTCTCTTTCTCTCCCTCTCTCCCCCTCTCTTGCTCTCCCTCTTTCTCCCCCCTCTCTCTCTCTCTCTCTCTATTAAACTCTCTTACTCTATTCTCTCACTCTCTCTCCCTTTCTCTCGTTTTTTCTTCTCTCTCTTTTTATCTCTTTTTTTCTCACTCTCTCTCTCTCTCTCCACCCCCTCTCTCCCTCTCTCTCTCTTTCTCTCCCTCAAAACCGTTTCATTACCAGTAGTCGAGATTACCTTTTAGAAGCTGCAGACGTGGAGTAATGCAGGGTGGATTTGCGCTGGCGCCCGGAGGGGTAATGTGCGCTATACTCCTGCATTAGGGCTCGACGGAGGAGGACAGAGAATGAGATAGATGCGTGGCCCGGGGGGGACTTAGCGTCATGTCGTTTGTCATGTAATGTACGACGTACCTGGCACATTGCCGCCGTCGTCCTCGTCGCTGCGAACATTTGCCATCGTCGTTGCCGGGCGTCGTGCATCAGGCACGCTAATGCGCTGCCGTCCAAATCAATATTTATGGCAGCAAAAGACGAGCGTAATATTCTGCAAGAGACTGAGAGAGATAAAGAGTTGAGATTTGGGGGGATGTACAAAATGTACATACATTGTGGCCAAGCTGCTGACAGTGTGTAAGATATATTGTAGATGCATATTGTATTTCACATACATGTGAGAAATTTATGCATAGACAAAATTTTGAGCTTTCCCTTATAATACTTTACATGTATGGCTGTATATGTTGCTCTATCTCAAGATAATGTCACCGCCAGCCCCCTTCCCTTCCCAATAAAATATATAATAATTCAAGACGAACATATAAAAACACTTACTTTGTTGACAAGAAATTTTTGATAGAGTACTAACTTTTGATTTATACAGAAGCATACACATATTGTCTGTTTGAAGCAAGGAAGACGTTTACTCATATACTTTAACACAGAGTCGATGCTCTTCTGGTACTGAACAGACGATAATAATAATATTTAATTTTTATATAGCTCTTAATACAAATGTCTCTAAGCACTTTACAAATATACATTGTAGAAACAAACAGTTTGCTCCAGATGTTATTATTTTCATTAAGGCCATTTTAGGATCGCAAAGCATCTTCATTTTTGTAGCCGATTTCATTTCAATCAGAAAAATTGTGTATTTCACAATTTCACAATTTAATGATGAAAACACATAACAGTGTAAAAGATATAAGATTTACTTTTTTGGTTAAATTGTGACTAACAGTGATTAGGTGTTTTGTAATAAAGAGGTACCGTACATATCATTTGTACATTATTATATACGGTACCACAGAACAAGTCTGAAAAGCAAAGGATCATTGAGTGATTAAGGAGGTTGCCCAAAACTGTTAAGAAAGAAGTAGGAGGAGGAGGAATGGAAAAGTCGAGAAGAAATTAGGAAACAAAAGAGAGAAAAAGTATTCGCTGTATGGCCTATGAATATTAAAAATCATTTATACATCCAATATTTAATTATCTCCAAAAGCTGTTATTATCCCAGATCCTAGTTGCATTGCATCTCCATATGTCCATTTGTATTTTACCAGCGTACATGTATGTCTAAAGCATAAAGCGTCATGTTTAAAAGCAATTCATTCTGAAAGACTATCACTCTTATTATAAACAATAATTCATTAAAAAGCACTATTAAAATTCATATTATTCATTAGTCAATATGGCTAGCTACTTATACACATCATTTTCTCCCTGTCCTTTCCTAGTTCTACTGCCACATATCACAGACCAACCTGAAAAATAATAAAGATATCTCTAGTATTAAAGGGAAGATGTACATATAGCCATTAGTTACCGGTATCTGTTTGATAAGACCTCAAAATCTCATAATACACAATGTTTGTGTTACAGTTATAAATACATACATGTACCTGTATGTGCAGTCAACCTTTTCTAAAGACTTCTAGGTCTATCCTGTATATGTGTTTGTTGATATTTTATTTCACAAAGCAATCGCATGGTCAGTAAGAACACAACATTCTCTTTAATTCAGTAGTATAATAGACTCCTGTGGAGAGCGTATGAAATGAATACGGCTTAATTTGAAGGAGTATCGTCTTACCAAGAAGGGCTGCGTAATTGATTGATTGCGAAGCAGTCGGGCTGGGAAAATGGGAAGTCCATTTGTGAAGGCCCATTAGGCATACGTAATTGAGAAACATTCATCAACGACTCGTGATGAAGTACATTGTACATGCAAGACTTTGTGTTATGTATTTATTCATTTTTTACAAGGAGTTGCCTTTTTTCTCAGGAAAAAATAATAATGGCATTATGACAAATGTTTATGAACCCATCTTGTCTGCAGCAACGATTTGCAGAAAAACTTATTGCATGATATTAATTTTGGAGGGTGATTACCGTGATTACCATTCATCACCGAGGTGGTTTAGAAGAACAGGAAACCCTTCGTTTTATGTTTATCTTCATTTTCTTGAGGAGTTGCCTTGTTAATTAGTTTTTCACATGAAAGATCATAACAACTAATTTTCATGACTCCCATCTTGCCTTCACTAGTGAACTTCAGAAATATTTAATTTTCAGGATGATTTACATCGATCAAAGAGTATTTTAGAAGTACTGTATAATGAAAAAGCCTTTGTGTGCTTTTTTCTTCATTTTTATGAGGAGTCATCTCCTTTCCTCAGGAGAAATCATAATGACAAATGTTTACGAATCCATCTTTGTCTGCTACACTGATTTTCAGAATAATCTAGTCTCTGCTAGTGCTACTACGAATGATTTTCTTGATTATGTACTGGTATACATGTACATGTTCATGTACATGTAGGTACAGAACATTCATTAATGAGTAACACTTAAGAAGTACCGGTACATGTACTGTACATGTACATGTTTGTGGAAGGCTGTGGCTGTGTAATAATTTTTTCTATTTTATATAAGGATTTGCCTTCTTTTTCTTCAGAACAAGTATTAATTCTTTTTCTCATATTTCTTTGCTTCATCTCGCATGCTTCAGTGATGCTGCACTCTGTCCAATTGATTTTCATGTACCGTAGTTACATGTAGCATGTTTGTTGTATTTTTCATTGTTCAGAGTACCGATACCGATATCCACGCATGTAGGATGACCTTTCATTAATGATCATGAAATGAAATTATTTTCTCTTGAACACTTGTATTAAATTTTTGTAAATATTTTTATACGGAGGTAATTAAGTAATTATTGTGATCTGTGACTGAAAATGCAACTGGAGATTTTTGTACAGTAATTGTACAATTTATGCTATCCTCCTGTACGTCATACAGTGTACATGTGAATGTGTATGTATTGTTGTACATGTAGGTCTAATAGGCCTATATGATGGTTCTCTACTTAGACATGTAAGCTTACAATGTACATGTACCAAGTAAATCCAGGGCTCTGCATGTACAATGCCATTTCCTGCGTATTCTGTAAGAGTGTAAGAAGGCTATTGTTGTGTAGTATTTTCTTGAGAGAAAACTTGAAAGATTGAGTAGCCCCATGCAGAGAGCACGGTAAGCTGTCTTCCTTGTAAGCCCTCACTAATGAGCCAGGGCTTTTTGGAAGTGTTCAGTTGCCCCCCTCTTGGGACCAAGGGGGGCTATTCAGCACCCCTATACCCTATAATCAGGCCCCCATTATGACCCATGCATTGTTGCAGGCAAGAAGCCAGCCAAGATTTGTGGGGCATGCACTATAACACTGCAGCATGCACATCAACAAAATGGGGGAGATTGTATATATTGGGTCAGTGTTTCAGAGCCCATTGTGATAAAATGGACTCACTGTGTATACACACAAATACCATTCTGTGTGTGTCCTCTATTGAATCTGGTGTGTGTGTGTGTGTGGGTATGGAGTATATCGAGTGAGTGCTTGTGATTTTGGTGGTGTGTATACATACATGCAAAGATTGGTGGAAGATTGGCCAATGCCATGTTCACATTCAGCAGAGTTGATGTATTTATTTGGGTCAATCAATGGGTTGGCCTATTATCTTGAATCCCTTGTGTGAATTGCCTTGGTGCATTGTTTATGAAATTCAGGAATTGAACAAGCCCTTTGATTGCAAAATATATGACACACAAATTGGTAAACATTGGCCTTTCTGTAGATTATTTTCTTCAGTTTCAACTGAATTAAGATCTGCATGTATTTTCCATTGCATACTTTATTTTGCTCATATTTTAACAGTGTCAAAATACATATGGGATACATGCTCATGTACAAAGTGTTTGAAATTTACTAAATGTCTGACTTTGGCAGAATATACTTTTCTTATTTGTGTATAACTGTCGTTACCGGTATATGAATTCTGAGAAAAACAATAGATGTACGAAGGAAAAGATGTTTAATTTCTAGTAAACCTAGTGTAGGGTGCTTATATTTGCGTAAACAATAATGGTATTTTCATATCAGGTCTACATGTAAGTAACTATAACATTACAGGTACATCTACATGTACTATATCTTTAAAATCAAATACATGTAAATGTATACATGTAGTTGTATATTCATATTTTTGACTAGGACCACTAAGACAATGCCAATAAGTAACAAGCCCATGAACAAAATCATTGTAAATGTAAACACACCGAGACTTCTGCATTGAGATGCATTCATGCATTGTGTGCGTCTTTGGTACAGGGTTCAGTTTCTCAAGAAACGGCCACTTTTATTACGTTCATTCTTAGAAAATCTGCTTGGTCTTGGAACTTGCATCCCCTGCATGTAACACATGTACATGTATATGTACATTATGTAGGCCTACCATATTGTGTATTTACATGTAGCTCTATTGTGTTTACTATGTACATAACTTGTTTTCAAGAAAAGTCAATGGTGCATACTGGTAGTCAATTTAAAATTAACCTTCGAGTTGTAAATGTACTTTTAACGATTTGGTGTTGCCATTAAAACTTAGCTGCTACTTTTATCAGTTTTGACTTCTATGAAAGAAAGTACTCAGGACCTTATTTGACAATTATTAAAAAAATTGACAATGTTAGCAATGACTAGTCAGTATATAATGTCCCTGTTCATGGATAAGCAACACCATCTCAAGTTTAATAGAGGAATGACTATAATAACGAAATTCCAGACTTCTGTTATCAGCCATGATTCTTTTGGAACAATAAACAATTTCTATTTTCTAAACTCTGCTCTTACATGTACATTTATGTAGATTTAGTATTTGGAGATAAATGTTTGTGTCCATGAGTTGTTAAAAAGTCATGAAGTACAGTAAGAAAAATTGTATTTTTCTGAAATTTTCTCCTTTACTCTCCCTTTACAGCAAATACACAACTCCTCTTCGCAAACCGGCGCGATGTACAACTCCTCACCGTGCCCGCTTCCAACTTCACGCAGGCATCTTCCCTCCCGGTCGTCGAAGGTCTCAAAGATGCGGCGGCGGTCGACTTCCTCTTTTCCGAAAACCTTGTCTTCTGGACGGACGTTAGCTTGGAAGCAATCAAAAGAATGTTTTATAATGGCTCAGAGGTCGTGGAGGACGTTATTACGACGGGGCTCGTCGCCCCCGACGGACTTGCCTGTGATTGGGTGAGCCGGAAATTATATTGGACTGACGCAGATACAAACAGAATAGAAGTCAGTGAGATAGACGGCAGCTCAAGAACAGTCTTATTTTGGAAAGATTTACATCTGCCGAGAGCAATAGCGTTAGATCCAGAACATGGGTAAGTTACTTATAAACAATTTATGTACTTAGTTTCAAGATTAAACAAAACTCAGGGCAGCATTTCATGAAAACGTCGTTAGTACAAGTTCGTGGACAACCTATTTAAATGCATGTATTAAGTTTATCGTGTGTTTCAATGTATTCAATTTTTACCTTCTATTGATATTTCCTGGTGACACCCCCATAAGGGTGTACTCTCCCTTTAAAGTATGAGGCATCTTCATGATTCTAGATGTAAAAACTCAAGGATGACAGGAGTTGTTGAGACCGTCCCTAATGTACAGGAAACATTTTCAATATTCCTCACACTTTTACTGTTCATGGATATGTTCATCTAATTTTTCTGCTGTGGTCAAATTAACCTAAAAGGATGGGTTTTCCCTTTTAATTTTGGACCTATTTAAAAAACCTTGTTCAACTTTAGAACTGAAAGATGACAACAGTTTTGTTGAGACCGTCCCTAATGCAGAGGAAACATTTTCATTATTCCTCACACTTTTACTGTTCATAGATTTGTCATCTAATTTTTCTTCTGCGGTCACTTTGAAACAGAAAGGGTGGTCTTTCCCTTTAAATAATATGGCCTCTGCATGATTCTAATGTATTCTGGATGCATAAACTTGATAATGATAGAAGGTTTGTTGAGACCGTCCCTAATGCATAGGAAACATTTTCAATATTCCTCACATTTCTACTTTTCATTGATATGTTCATTTAATGTTTTGGATGTGGTCAACTCAAAACCAAAAGGGTGGACTCTCCCTTTAAACAATATGGCCTCTGCATGATTCTAATGAATCCTGGATGCAAAAACTTGAAGATGATGGGAGTTTTGTTGAGATCGTCCCTAATGCACAGGCAGCATTTTCCATATTCCTCACACCATGAACCACCACAGGGTACTACCCTGTCGCCCTGGGAAGACCGCTGGTGCCTCTTCGTAGAAAAACACTTCCCCATCGGGGCCATGTCGGTCCACTCTGTGTACGGCAGATTGGATTGAATCCTGTGCTTAGACTAGTACAGTAATAATACATGTAGAAAGTTGAGTTCACTTTAGAAGTTTGGCAAAGCTTGTTTGTTATTAGATGATCACATCTTCTTAAACTGAGCATGGCATGCATGTACTAGTATACCAATTGATTAGTAGATTGGATCCTTCTTTTGAAGGCATGTTGAGTTGTACAGATATGACGTGGTAAACTAAACTGCCAAAAGAAACTGCCACTGTTTCTCTTACACCTCATTCAGATAATGACGCTGTAAACTGTTTCTTACAAGTTCTCTGGATAACCGTGATGTTTCAATAGACACTCCTCTTGGTTCACTCTGTTTAATATCGGCACTGTACTGTAGCCAACTACAGATTCCCAACAGCAGGCAAAACTGCCACAAAATAAAAAAAAAGAGTCACAGATTTTTTTAATGTGTAAATGAATTGCAACTGCATGCAACAAATTCATGTAGCTACACATGTACAGTGTACATGTATGTGTTATATCAAGAAGTTAGTAACTTCTTGGTTATCATACAGAAATGTGAAGTGCATAACACTCTATGTCATCGTAAAAAAAGTTCATGTTCAAGTATTGAAAGTTTGTTTCTGAGTTTTTTAGTGAGAAGCAGAGTTTTATAAAATACTTGCCTTGAAGTTATGCAGAGTTTGTCTTTTCATGGAATAGACTAGTGATAAGACTCAAGAATGTAAACAAATTATATGTACCGTAAATAACGTTGTATAAACCGCCCTCGTGTATAAACCGCACCCCTCTTTTTCGCCTTTAAAAAAAAAAAAAAAAAAAAAAAAAACTTTTTTTTTTTTTTTTTTTTTTTGCCGAGATTTTTTTTTGTGCCGAGATTTTTTTTTTGTGTGTGTAAGATCATTACGGTACTGTAAATTAAAAAACAGTAGGGACCTAGGATAGAACCTTGTGGTACACCATGTAATAGAAGAAAAATTGGAGGAATTATTATTATAAACTAGTCTACATATTGAGATCTATCAGAAAGATTACTTTCAAACCAAGATGGCAGACAAATTGGAGTCTTGTTCTAGTTTCGGAGTGGTGAGTCAACACACAGATTACTGAGCTGGGAGACATTGCCAGGCATAGTGCCAGGTGGAGGGGCATAAATCGAAAATTAAAAAAAAAATAAAAAAATAAAAAAAATATATATATTAAAAAAAAAAAATATATATAAAAAAAAAAAAAAAAAAAAAAAAAAAACAGGTAAACAAAACCGTCCAATTGAAAACAAAATCCGCCATGGGCGGTCGGATACCGGACGGTTAAACGTTTGACTACAGCACTATTAGATACATTGTACATGTATTGGTGTTTCCTGTGAGGTTTAGAAAATTGAAATCATAAAAATGATTCAAGAATTGCCCAATCTTACCAAAAGTCACATGTACCGTACTGTACACAGAAATGTGTACCGGTACATGGGATTACACAGACATGTGGCATGAAAGTGTGGTTCACAACCTTTAGCTGTTGTCTTATTTCGAATATGAGGGTACATGTATTTGAAGAACCATCCTTTTCACTTCAGGGCCCTTCATTCAGGGGACATTATCATTCTCTTCCACACTAACATAAAAGTAATGAAAAAGCTAACAAATTATATTCCACCCCTTCCCAGAACTCAACCTTCTCTTTAATCCACCTCTACACTTCCTTTAAGCCACATGTACCACTACAATGTAGTTCAGTCGTATTTTAACGACTTTATGACAACTAATTGCAAATTGTCCTCGGATGCTTTGCTGGTCATTCAACCAAGGAGTCTCTTGAAGAAGACCATTCAACTCCCAGTTTTATGATATTGTCCTAGCAATGGGCCATATAAAATGGAGTGGTGAGTTTTGTACTTGGTGTACTTTTAAAGGGACAGGTACAGATATAGGTCCTACTATACATGTACTAAACATTGGGGGAGGGAGGGGGCAGTTGTGAAAAACCTGTGTAAATGCCAGGGTTATTATAATAGTACAACACTTGGAAATAATACAATTTAGCACTATTTTATAAATGTTTCTATTATCTTGTTGAGAAATTCAGGTAGCCTGGATTGTGGATTCAAACACTGATTCAGATAATGTAAGACTTATCGGGCAAAGGGGATATACACAAAATAAAAATATACAATTTATATCACATACATTGTACACACATATTATTTAGTGCAGAGAGAAAGAAGGAAAGTGAAAAAGAAGGAATGAGAGAGAGAACAATCAATTGAAGGCAATGTTGAAACTTGAACGATAGATTTGTTCTGCTATTTGTTTTGATATATGCTTAAAAATAAGAAATTTAAATTACTTCCAAAATTTGTGTATGTTTTCTCTCAAATGTGCTTCTGAGACTCATCAAGAAATCCTATAAATAATCTGTTCAGAACTAAAAGGATGTAAAGTTGTGTTAACTCCATTTTAGAGTGTATTAGTTAACAGCTTTCTGGCACCAAACAGTCAAACTTTAAACATGATAAATATCCCTTGTACACCTAGAAATAATAAATGAGTTATTCCTTTTGCGTGGGACTTTTGCATGGGACATGTACATGTTCTATAGTGTATATGTATAGGCCTGAATATAAGATATGTTCTATTTTTTTCTTGTTCATACCCATTTCCTTTGAAATTAGATACATAATGCACTAGTATTGGGCTGTAAAATGGCAACTGTGTGCATTATTAAAGAACTGTTGGATTTATGTCTGCACAAATGCAGCAATATGTTAGTGCTTGTATTGTGTATAAAGAAAGCACATTGAGCAAAAAATGAACAATTCTTTGGAACTGCAATGGGAACACAACTTCAGGGCCCTGTTTCATTAAACTTGTTATCAATATTAAAGGTAATACAAAGTTTTGGGAAATTTTGAAAATTGGGTGGATAGTGAATCTTTACAATTTTGATATATTTGGATGCCCCTGTGGATGTATTATAAGCACTAAAAAATTAGCCCCTGAAACACTTCTGTTTTCGAGAAAAATTGAATATAAAAATTTACCGGTGCTCCCGGTAAATTTTGATAAATTTCAAATAGCGCCTACGGCCGTACAATGGTAGCTGCGACCATGAAAATCTCAGAATATGTAGTTGTGAAATATAATTTCCAAACGGGAATAGCTAATCGGTCGATTTTAGTCAAGAAACATTTTTTCATAGCTAAATTGATATCTTGACCTTGAGAGGGAGCTATACAACATAAAGAGTTTATTATTTATAATTTTATAACTTCAGACTCGATTTCAATCGGGACAACGATCAATGAATATTGTAGGAACGCATTATGCTTCCAATATGTTAATTTGAACCAAATTCATGATCCCATACCAAAACTTTGTAATACCTTTAAACTTGTTAAATTTCTATGACAAATTTGCTCTCAGCCAACCAAATGCCACGATTTCAGTAGCTTATAACAGATATCGTAATGTGTTATTGGTAACAAGTTTTATGAAACCAGGGCCCAGAGCTGTCCATCTTATGTGAAATGATGCACAAAGCCAAAGGTTGCTCTGGTCTAATGGGTAATGGCTGGAGGGAAAGACTAGCATTGACCTTTGACCGTGAGCTTGTCTGCCAGGCCTGTCAATCAAGCATTATTAATCTGTCAACCATTGTAATGTTGTTCTTGGCACATTCACTCTGGCCTCATTTTTATGCGCTTTCTTGACTCTGCATGTTCACACCGACCGATCACGTTCAAACACAATGTTCTATAAAGTGGTTGCACTGTACTATACACTACATGTACATCTAAAGCTTTACTGTACGTAAATGCCTATTAAACTAAGATTTGTTTCAAATCGTTGGCTGCTGAGAGCCTGCAAAGCATGGATTTTTGTTGTAATGATTGGAAATATTTAAAAGCCTGCTCAATTAAAATTCGCATGTGCGTTCTCAAAAATATAAAAAATCACTGTAAATTAGTGTAAAAAGAAATTGCATGTATAAAATGTTGTTAAAAAAACTTCTCTTGGATGTTTAAGTAATTATATCCATGGGGCCCCACTACCCCGGTAAACATACTTTACTCACGCTCATGACATGTACATGTAGGTTTTCTCTGCTTTTCACACTTTCTACACGAGCATTCTACGTTTTGTGGTTCAGTTTAGCATCTCGTTTTTTTTCAGATCCCTTTCCCTTTAAAAAACTGCTCAAGATGTAGGGAAGAAAGGCGGGAAATTTCTGCACAAGTTGTGTCCGTATTGTTGCATGACCAAATGTTTTTTATCTCAGGAATTTAAAAAAGGAAAAGATTTCTTTATACTCCTGAAATTGGCAGCACCTTGAGAGGTTCAAGATCGCTGTTTTAAACAAAACTGTCATATTTTATACCTTTCAACACAAATATAGCTCATGAGGCATGTTGTTTTCAGAGTGACAAAGACACAACATTTTAGTAGAACAGGGTAGCAGTAAAGAAAGAAACAACTACATGTACCGTATTGCTAATTGGAACTAGTTTTTTTGTCCTGAAAGGATTAATGATTCCTACACACGTCAGGTTTGATGGAACTGAACACACCTTAGCCTATAATCTAGGCGGAGTGCCGAGCTTTTTTCTTTGCTGCTAGACTAACCTTAAGCAGAACGTCTGATACGGCGAGACCACGAACCGTGAGCCGCGCACCGCCTATAATCACTGGTCTAGCTTTAGTCGTTGTTTTTTTTATTATCGACCATAAATCCGTGGCAGTTTTTCGTACGAAAACTGCCACGGATTCAGGGTCGATAATAAAAAAAACAACGACTAAAGCTAGACCAGTGATTATAGGCGGTGAGCCGCTTCGCGACTCACGGTTCGTAGTCTCGCCGTATCAGACGTTCTGCTTAGGGTTAGTCTAGCAGCAAAGAAAAAAGCTCGGCACTCCGCCTAGATTATAGGCTAAACACACCTCAGTCCGAATTCTCTCGCTCCCATAACCTTCATAACTGTTGATGTATTTGTAATGTCAGGAATGCTGGAGTGTCACGACTCATTCTCTCCCCCATTCGTCACCTTCTCTCTCCCCCATCAGTAGCTATGTTTACACTGGACCCTAGTAGTTTTAAACTTAAGGTTAAAAACTCGTTTTCTCACCCATTCGTAATAACCTTCTCTTCCTCTCCTCAATAACTAAAGTTCACACAGGGATCCTCACCTTCGCTCTCCCCTTGGTAGCTATGTTTACATGGGACTCTCATAGTTTTAAACTTTTTGGCCCGAATTCACAAAGGCGGTTTGTCGACAAACCAAGGTTTATGTACGTCATATGACGCGTTTTTACGCGTTTTTTACAAACCTGGTTTGTAAATAACAAGACAAACCTCCTTTGTGAATTAGGGCCTATAGGTTTGTGAAACCTCTGAGATTTGATTGAGGTTCACATGGCAGTCCACAATCATTAACTTTAGCTTGTGGTTTTAAAGCCCAAGTCCACTCCAAAAATAACTTACTTTCAATAGAACCAGAAAAATCAGACAAACCAATCAAAACAAGTTTGAGCAAAATCGGATGACTAATAAGAAAGTTATGAATTTTTAATGACATGAATTTGTTTTTAAATCACTATACAAATTGGCAACTCACTCATGAGTCTGTGACGTATGGTCCTCACTATCCACTAATTATATTCTTTATATTTATAATATAAATTTCCTATTTTCACCCTAAGAATCTTATTTCTTCACACCAGCATCCAAGTTAGATTGTTAGTAATATGTTTTTGTGTGAATGCACAAATAAAGAGTAATTTTTGTCCAGTTAAATCATGAAAAATTGAATTTTGATAAACTATTTATATAAAAATCAATAATTATGAAATACAATATTCGGAAATTAGTATCAATTCTTCAAAATCCATAATTTTTTTTGGGAAATGTTAGCACGCAATATGATACAAATCATATAACCTGGGCAAAGGCATGGGGAAATCAAGTTTTGGGGGATAAAAAGGGAAATTAATGGCATTAAACTATATAAAGCAATTGGTAAGTTGTGAGGACATGACGTCACAAACTGATAACCATCTTGGCAATTTGTGTCGTGATTCTCATTGTTCCATAGTTTTACATACTTTTTCAAAAATTCATAACTTTCTTATTAGTTATCCGATTTTGTTCAAACTTTTTTTGATTGGTTTGTCTGATTTTTCTGCTTTTATTGAAAGTAAGTTATTTTTCGAGTGGACTTGTCCTTTAAACTCTCTGAGGTTATCTTACAGACCATGACCATACAGACCAAGTTTACTTGAAGTTACACACCATGAGTGATTTTATTAAATATGTTCTCAGGGGACCAAATTAGGTTTTAAGTTTGCGAAACCCTTGCTCGTAGTTTTCTCATTTACCATGAGATGGCTTGTGGTGTATAACTTCAAGTAAACCTAAAGTTTTGCAACAATGAGTGCATCTGCACAGGTACAAGATAACCTCTGAGCTTAAAACCACAAGCTAAACTTTAAGGTTACACTCTCCCATGCGAACCTAGCTAAGATGAACATACTGGTAACTTTTTATTGGTTTTATTGGCACATCATCCAATTCACTCTTCTTTCTTTCCTCTGTCTGGTCTGCTCGCCATTAGCATAACTTCCACTTTTTCAGCTCGTCAAAGAAGTCAAAATTAAAGACTACCCATCACCCCCACAAACTCATGTCCTTTGAAGTTTGTGGTTCCAACCATGTACATGTACAACTACATTTTTCATACCCTTACCAACTTTTGTATTTTTGTATAAGTACCAGTATATGAAAATTGATTTGTCTTGATATATATATATGTTTCTTGAGAATGTGACATATTAAACTTACGCCATTATATCTAAAAGTATGTAGCGAAGGCCCTAATTCAACCAGTCCACCTTCCATTCTTGAGTTACGAAAAACACAAAAACCATCAAATTTACAAGGGGTGTGAATAATTTAATTGTCAACATATCGTCCCTGTTTTCACGAAGTGACGGTAGTGAGGAAAATCGTAACGCAAAGTGTATGCGATTTTCATTCACTACCGTCACTTCGTGAAAATAGGGGCGATATGTATGCAAATTAGACCCCAACATCTATCTACCGGTATATGTACATATTATACATGCACATCTATTTCTCAACGGGCTATTGTACTTTTCCCATCAATTATTTTCAACACACATTTTTAATGTCACCTGAAAATTGTAAATTATAAATGCTATTAAATTTCTCTCTGAATATGTACATTTTTGTAATAGGCTTCTGTACACCTGGTATGATCTGTAGCCTACCCAGTTTGTACTTTGAAAAAATAGTCAATACCTACATACATGTATATGTGACATCATTTTGATAAATCTATGAATACATATACCGGTATCTAAATCAAAATGGATAACAAATTAACACTCCACCTCATGCAACTGTGTACAGAATCCATTATATCCGTCATTTCTGTCTACAGTGGTTGTGAATTAGGTTTGGCATCCCAAGTTCAAATCAATTTTCTCAAATTAAGATGACGTCAGAAACACGTATAAATTCATGTAGAGCAGGACGACTCATCACTGTCGCCCGATGATTCTCACGGGTTGTCACAACAACTATTGATGCTGTTTTGCTTTTAACTCTTTCAGGACAGGATATATATTTAGGGATAATTTGATCACATATTGTTCTTCAAATTGGCAACAATAATGCTCTTTTATTTTATTGCTACATTTTTCTGATAAAATGTTATGTCTCTGAAAAAATAACTGACAACAACAGGTACATTGTCGAAAAGTTGCCAATTTTGATTGAAAAATTTGGAAGCAGGTATCGATTAGAGTTTCAAGGATGTTCTGTTGCACGATTAGGATAGCGATGATGATAATGTTGACAGTGCTAACATCCCAAATCTGTAATGCATGTACATGTACCTCTAGTTTATTGTCTTTATCTGGTCTCTAATTCTTACAAGTAAATGTGCATGTATATGTAATTGTAAATATAAACACTCAGGTTTTGGAAACAAAACACTACTGCTGAATATTCTTTTTTCAAATGAAGTTTCAAGGATGTTCTGTTGCACGATTGGGATAGTGATGATGATGTTGATGATGCCAACCATCCCATGTAGGCCTATGTGAATTGTAAATGTCAGTTTTTGAAAACAAAACACTGCTGCATGCTGAGTGCTGAATATTTCTTTTTTCAAATGAAGTAGACGATAAACATTTGTTTATATCTTTGAATTCGAGAGATTACGATTTTGGAAGCAGGTATCGATTGGAAAGTTTCAAGGATGTCTCATGATTAGGATGAAGAGGATATTGATGATGCCAACATCCCGAAACCGTGGCGACCGCATCACATCGCATCGCCGCCTCCCCTCCACCTTTAATGTACTCTCAAACTGTCAGTCATGCGTAACTCAGTTAAACATAATTCCATTAGACTAGCAAGCCATGTGTAGCTGGCCCTCCCCTTACTGAAAATGGAAGCGTAATTAGATTAGGTTGGGACCGTGAGCTGAAGACTAGTCAGACTAGCTTCCGCAGTACAGAAGGGTGTCTTTTCCACCAACTCTGTGGTGGGGTTGGGGGTCTCTTTAGGCCTGTTTTCATCAGCCCGAGATTGCCAAATAGCCGGCTACATATTTCTGATTAGGGAAATAATCCTAAAGTTACAAATCCCGTCGTCATCAGCTTGAGACTTGACCTCGATACTTGAAACTCGAGCTTGAGAAATTAGCTTAGGATATTTTGCTCAGCATTTGGTATAGTGTTAGTCTTCGGGCTGGTGAAGATGCACCGGACAAATAGCGGGATATTTTGCAAACTAGCCCAAGATATCTAGGCATGATTATCTCGACCAAATATTCCGCTAATTGCAACTAAGGGCTAATGAATGAAGACGCAAATTAACTGGATAATTTGCGATCGGGATAGTTCAAATAGCGGGATATTTGGCAACCTCAAGCTGATGATGACAGGCCTTTTTTTTTTATACCAGGCTTTTTGTCAAGGTCGTGCTGATGAAGGTTGCCTGATTTATGTGGACATAAAATTTAATTTTTATGCCCTTCCCTTTCTTGTCAAAGGTTATTACTTGTCACTGCATTTCATGTTTTAGGTGTAGCATCCATTACTTTTCCCCATCCCCAGAAGTTCCTCTCTGTATTTTCCCCAAGGCTGTTTGATGATGTATCTCTTTTGTGAGGGAAATGTAAGAATCTGCTTGTTAAGAGGTAGAAAGGCCTTAAAGGTAAATACCAGTTTTGGAAACGCCCCAATTTCAAAAAATGGAATGGAAGCTCTTATTACCAATCATGTGAAAGAATATGTTTTGAATAATACATGATGATAAAAATGTTGACGGGAAAACCGCCTACTAATTGATATATTTGGTAAATTAGTGTATCTCTTGCCTGTTGAGAGATACAAATGCACGTGTCGCGCACGTGTGTGTAGACAGTGTAGTCCCATATACATCTTTCTGTGTACAGTGATTCTAACTTTATGAAGACTTGGCCAAATTTCTTATCATTTTGATGATTCCAGAACCTTGCAGTACATCTATGCTAGATGATCAACCTTTTCTGATCGATTTCACAATGTTTCTTTCACAATGCAATCACATGACCAGAACTCAACTTCATCTTTAAATCTCAGTAGATTTGTAGGGATTAATGGCAAACACCCTTATAGCTCTTAGCAGTTAACAATAACACTTGCATCATTCATATTCCTGTAATAAAGTAATGGAAGTGGAACTCACTGGAAGAAGAGTAACATTGCTCGTTATTTGTGTGTTGCTCCTTTTTTGGGGGGAATCTCTTTCTCATATTGTGCCTTTGGAGCTAGAAGGGCATTCATGCATATACTTACCCCCTGTCCACACACAACATTTTCTGTGATTAGCTATACCGTTTCGCGATAGTGATACCGTTTCGCGATAGTTTTACGATGAAATTGTGTGTGTGGACGCTCACTAACGATACGTCGTATAAAGAAACTAGTCTAACGAAACGCAGGTTTGGGCATCGTTTCGAACTGAAACTCAATAAAGAATCACGCCTAATCACGCCTAATCACGGAAAATGTTGTGTGTGGACAGGGGGAGTGTAACTAGTGTAACTAACTGGGCGGGGCTTAACGTGACCTCGAGCTAAAGGAGACCAGACTGTAGAGTTTCAGGATTACTTTCTTCTGTTTATGGACATCCTTGAATTTATACGATGATCATTTATTTGAAGTTTCTTGTGTGTGGAGTGTGGACACTTTGGAATTTATACTATGATTCTTTATACGACGTTTCGTTATAGAGTTTCGGGATAAATTGTTTTGTGTGTGGACACGCTGTAAAACACAGAGTTAATGCTCTTCTGGTTAAAACAGATTTGTGTGTACAGAACCACAAGGATAACATAGCTAATATTGAAAGGTGAAAGAAAAAATGTGAAAAAGAGGGGAAACAGATTTGATCAAAAAATTGAGTACCCTCTCAATCTGAAACATGAGAGAAAAAATGGAGCGTAAAAGAGGGGAATTGATTTGTTAACAATTTGAGTACCCTCTGAGGGGTGCTGAAAAAAAAATCTGCTTTGCATTGTGCAACCTTGGCAGAATAAAAAACTCAAATTTGATCAGGCATGAATAAAATGGTATTTGTGCTCGGGATGTATCCAGCCTTTTCGCCACCAATACTCCTCCAATGCCCCTCCCCCTTTTCGCCATCTAATAACATTGCTAATCGGATTAAATCCGCCTGCCGTGTTTGTTTAGTTCGGGTTTTGCAGGTTGGCATCGAATGTATCATCATCATTATTATGATTGCTGGTGACAAAAGTATACAGTATGATGGTTTTATTGTATGTCTTTTTCAATTCCGTTTTTTTTCTTGGTTGACTTTTTGTAATCCGCATGCCTGCAATATGGTATGAGGTAATAATAAAGTAGGCAACACACTTTACACTGGTATGCCTACATTGCAGGCTAAAAGACAGAGTAAACATGTATGGTATGTATAGAAATTTTGCTTTCCGAATCCAGTGCTTTTTATTATGTGCTCTGAATTAATATATACCTGCATCTCAAACAATATTTACTTGTAGATTTGCTTCTGACACAAATAATAAGCAGTTGGCTCAATTTATCTGTTTTTTAAATGATAAATCACCTGATTACCAAGGGCTTAATTTGTTTAATTCAGAGATCAAACATTGGTTAAATATTAATTATTTGTAAGATACATCAGGGCTCCACACAGCATGCATAACATTACAAAATATTTACCCCTGCCTTTCATTTACACAAGTAATGTATAATTGCAGCTTGCATACTGTCTAATCGTAGTATTAAAATCGTATTAGTTATCGTATGAAAACGTTTTAGTAATCGTATTAAAACGTATTAGTAATCGTGTGAAAACGTTTTAGGAATCATGTGAAAACGTATTAGTAATCGTATCAAAAAAGGTATTAGTAATCTTATTGAAGGTAAAGACCAGTATTGGAAACGCCCCTATTTCAAAAAAATAAAATGGAAATGAAATTATTACCAATCATGTGAAAGAATATGTTTTGACTAATGCATGATGATAACAATTTTGCCGGGAAACCGCCTACAAATTGATATATTTGCTAAATTAGTTTATCTATTGGGATGTGATAGATAAAACGCATGTGTCGCGCACATGTGCGTAGTCCCATATTATAAACATCTTTCTGTGTACGGTGCTTGTAACTTTACCAAGACTGGGCCAAATTTCTTATCATTTTGATGATTCCAGAACCTTGCAGTACACACCAATACTTATATGCTAGATGATCAACCTTTTCTGATTGATTCCACAACGTTTCTTTCACAATGCAATCGCATGACCAGAACTGATCTTTACCTTTAAAACTTATGAGTAATCAATACTAAAACGTAGTGGTAATCGTATTGAAACGAATTAGTAATCGTATGAAGACATGTATATTGTGAACACACCCTTAGGCTTAGCCTGAGCATGCATGTTCTAAAAAACGCACTTGGAGAATGTTGTCTCATTGTCTTGGTGCATTCCAAGGATATGTCCACACACATCTTGACTGGCATTTACTTTGATTGGCAGGGAGGAATAGAAACGGGGAGACAATTTTAAAGGTGCCCCTTAATACCGGTTTTGTGAGGAGATCCAAACATATTATTAGCTATTTAGCTACATGTACAGTACATGTACACTTGTTTGCATGGGACGGTTGGGAGTGGACCAGTGTACATTATGTACGTGTAGCTTCAAACTTTGAAAATGTGAAACTAAAGTTCTTAACAACCCGCTAACATTGATGTGGGTTCACACAAGTCCAAAAACAAGTATTTGAAGTTTCAAACTACAATCCAAGGAAGCAGCTAGTCCTCCTAAGCTAACTACAGACTGGCGAAACCATAACTTTACTGAACAGAAGGTACTAGACCGTGGAACCCCCTCCCCCCCTGCTCATAATTAAGTAACTATGAGATGGTCATTGTAAACCTGATTTTTATTGTTCAATACACATTATTTTATTGAACATGAGAATGGCATGGGTTTATGAAAGGGAGGAGGGGGTAAGACTCACAGAGACAGATATCTCCCCTGCCCCTCCCGCGCCCCTCTGCCCTATGTACATACCGGTATACATGTACATTCCTGGGTGTCATAATGCCTACATGCCATGCCAAGGACCGACTATGATTGACAGCTGTGATTGACAGCTCTACGGGGAGCGGACAAACGCAAACAACATGAGTCACATTAATGTCTGGGTTAGGTACCGTGCCATGCTCAAAACATTTCTGCAGCTCTCTTTCCTTTCATATGAATGTGTACCGATTACCTGAAGCAAAATCTGCGTACAGCGCCCGTTTTGGGAACAAGAATGCGGTCCCTCCATTCTCGAAGTGGGGGGGGGGGGGGGCGGGGTACAGCGCTAACGGGAAAGGAGTATGAAGAAAATAAGGGATAATGAATCCCGCTCGCAGCACCAAAGTCCGAGTTTGGTTCTGTGCAGGCCCTTTTTTATGCGAGCGTGTAAGGGTGCGTCTGGTAGTTTCTTCGCTTTTATGTTAATTTTACGTGTCTTTAAACTCTCCAAAATCTCATTTCAGAAGTGATACCGGTATTTGAAACTCACATTTACGACATGGAGTTGAAACAACAAAAGACTTTAAAAAATTGTTGGACGATTTGGTACACTTTAAGCTTCTGGAAACAGGTGGAGAGACCAATCAAATTTTCCACATTCTAGAACCTGTCTAATAATTATTTTTATTTTTGCATATTTTGTGTTTCAGACTATTTAGAGCTCCTCGGGATACAGCAAAATTGCCATTCAACAGATAAATCTGAATGTTTTTCCTCAAATATACAACTTTCGTTTTTCATTTTGTCATGCAGGTACATGTACTGGACCGACTGGGGGGAAGTTCCAAAGATCGAGAGGGCGGGCATGGACGGTATGGACAGAGAGGCGATCGTAACGGACGATATTTACTGGCCCAATGGGCTGACGATCGATTACGAAAGCAAACGTCTTTACTGGGTGGACGCCAAGGAAAGTTTTATCAAAAGCAGCGACATGAACGGTTTACATCAAAAGGTAAGAAACTGATGTCGCTAATGGCATCAAATTAAAAATAATGTAAGTACTGTATTGATATAAATATACAGTCAAACTTGCTTTAGTGACCACCTGTATAGAAAGACCACCTGTGTCCACAAAGACCACATTTCTTGTTTCTCTAAAGGAACCTGTACATGAAGATCACTTTAATTGTCTCCCTTGGGTGGTCTTTATAGACAGGTTTCACTGTATATGTATTTACTGGTCCAGTGGGCTAACTATTGATTTACCCAAGTCAATGACTCTACTGGGCGGAAGCCAGGAATCAAATTCAAAAGCAGTAATATAAACGGTTTACATTAAACTGTAAGAGATTATTATGGTTATAAAGCAACTATTACGTTCTAGATGTTAGAATAGGAAAGAGATGATTATTTTATTTATCGGATCTGTATTGATGTTAGTATATTTACTAGCCCATTGGGCTAGCGATTGATTACTCAAACCAAGGACTGAACCCGGAGGACACCAGGAAAAGTATTTTTCAAAATCAGTGATATGAACGTCTTTGATCCAAGTGAGGATTGGAAATGAGGATTAATGCCTCAACAAAGTGCACGAGGGTATCGACTTGGTATCAAACCTTGGACCTCCCGGTTACGAGACCACTGCTCTAACCACTGAGCCATCGCACCTCCTTCTCATTCAATTCAATTCAATTCAATTCAATTCAATTTTGGTTTATTAATATCAACATATACAATGTACAATGCAGTAGTCCAAGGACCAATAATGCAATGTTTACATAAAATGTGCATAAAAACAGGAATGACCATCATGTCTTTGGTTGCTTCTTGTTTCTTTTCTGCAGGTTGTTTTAGAAGGGAAGGTGGAGCTGCAGCACCCTTTTGCCCTGACCGTTCAGGATGAGTGGTTATACTGGACCGACTGGGAGACCCACTCGATACACGCTTGCAATAAAACCAACGGTCAAGAGCGATGGGTCATCCATAGGGATATTTCCCCCATGGACATCCATGTACTGAGCGCGGAGAGGCAACCTACCGATTGTGAGTAGTCATGATTAATCAATTTATTTATTTGTTTATTTGACCAGCAGCACGGGCTGGAGGGGTCAGTTTACATCTAGAATAATACAATGTATATACAATACTGTTATAAACAAAGAATGTACAAAAGAAATATAGCATTGGCAAACGAAAAAAACGAAAAAATACTATGATGATGATGATGGGGATGAGGAAGATGGGTGTAATGAGTATGATGATGATGATGACAATGCTGATGATGGTAGTGATGACAATGTCGATCACGATGATAATGAAGATGATGATGATGATGATGATGAATAATTGATGATGAGGATGATGATGATGATGATGATGATGATGATGATGATGATGATGATGATGATAGTTGTGATGACCGTGATGATGATTGTGATGATAGTGACAATGATGAGGAATTGATGATGCTGATGATAAAATGATGAGCGCTGAGTTATCAACAGTGGTATCTTGCCCATTGACATTCACATACCGGTTCTAGGTATGAGTGATAGTAATGACGATGTAGATGATGATAATGATGAACCCAAGTCTGACTTCGGTTCCATGCATGCCCTGTACTTTGTGAATGGGTACCTAAGCATAACTAATTAACTAGAGACATAACTAGGTACATAACTAGTGAACTTGACAAGATGTTTTACAGTTCTCTGAGAATATATTTAAACTGTAATTTCTCTTTGCAGAAGTAATATTTGAATCTTACATTCTTGATACAGTATAGCGACATTGGCGATTGGTACACTTCTAACTTCTACTTTGTTTTTTGTCCGTCTTATTTAGTTCCCAACCCATGTGAGGAGGATAACGGGGGTTGTTCGCACCTGTGCCTGCTGTCTCCATCTGAAAGGGGGTATTCCTGCGTCTGTCCAACCGGTGTCAAACTCTTGGAGGATGGCTTCAACTGTGCAAATGGTAAGTTACAAAATCACAGAAACGTCTTTTACTATTTGGTTGTGTTGAGGCCGTAGGTGAGGGCAAGATGATTTTTGCTCTGTATTAAGAATGCCCTCGAGGTATGTCCTCATCAGCTCGAGATTGCCAAATAGCCCGCTATTTCTGATTTGGGAAATAAACCAGAAGTTACAAATCAGGTTTACATCGGCTTGAAACTCGAGCCCGAGAAATTAGCTAGAGATATATTGCTCAGCGTTCATATAGTGCGAGTCTTCGGGCTGGTGAAGACGCATTGGACAAATAGCGGGATATTTTGCAAACTAGCCCAATGTATCTTGGGATGATTATCTCGACCAAATATCGCCAATTGCAACTGCGGGTTGATGAAGACGGAAATTAGCTTGATAATTTGCCATTGGGATAGTTAAAATAGTGGGTTATACGGCGATCTCGAGCTGATGAGGACAGGCCTATGGTTATAAGAATAATGTATGTTAATATGAGTTTGTGACTTGGTTTGGAATCACTATGGATAGCCCAAATCATTTTACAACCCAAACTCTACACCTGTGTTATGACCTCAATTTTTTACTGCTCACATATTATTATTACACCCAGCACCCCCTAAACAAGGGAGCCATGTGATTTGTCATTGTCAGCAGCCACAGGTCAAAGGTCACGGCACCAGTAGCTGAGTGATGACCTAAACCCCAGTGTGCAGACAGGAGGCCCAATGTGGATTTAACCCTTGACCTCTGCTCTCAACCATAACCTCTCTCTGGAGCCCACTCTCCCCTGCTAGTCTAAGTTTCTCTGACCCGATTGTGACCTAGTCTCCACACAGACTCTAGATTTGACCCTTTCCCAGAATTCCTGAAGCCTTGAGCAGAGCCTAGATCTGTCAGTTTGTGGTTGTGTAGAATAACAGAACTCATTGTAGTCTCATTATTGCAGACACTGTTACACGCAACGACTGAAAAGGGTATGTGCCTGCAAACTGCTTGTGACCCTACTGACAGGAATCATTCAGTGAAATGAACATTTGTCTTTTTGCTGTAATTATGCACAATTTATGCTTTTTAAACTTGACAGTTCATATATTGGTGTTACTATCTTTACGTACTATCCTGGCCCAATACTATATCTGTTCAAAAAGATATATCTCTTTTTATTGTGAAGTTATTACCCGAATAAGTTTTGAAGGGCTTTGCAAGCAGACTACCGCAATGCCAGCTTTGGGGGAAGTCATGTAGACTACATACCATTCCTCAATATCACTTCCCCCCACTTTTTCATAATTATTATTATTACCTCCACATAATTAAAGAACACACATGTGCATCTCTGTATGGTAACTTTGAATGAAAACTTTTTTTTTTGCGGGAGGGGGGGGGGGGGGGGATTAGTGCCCAGTATACATATTATGTACCTGGTTAACTCATTTTATCTCCATTTTGCAGAAAATAAATAGGCCTATATATTTATTTAAATCAACAAAATTACCCCTGCTTTTCAATCAAAACAAGGAATTTGTAAAACATTGATAATGATAATTATAGCAATTAGCTACCGTAATGCATTTAGGAGAAAAACAGAAGTAAATATTATCTTTTATTACACAACAATCGGGAGAGTTACCTGCAACTATGCCAATATCCAGTACCAAAATTGCAGATTTAAGATTCGCAAAGCTTTAGTTATCTCATTTTTCAAACACTCATATAAATTCAAATTTTCGCCATTCTGTTTCACTTTTTCTTTTCCACTTTAATGCAAATGAACTTAATACTAGGATTGGATTGCCCTTTAATGCCAGTTGCATGCATTTTTTCAATTAGAAGTTAGCTCCTCGCAAAGTACATCACCGTATTGGAAATGTGATTGCTTCACAATGTTTACTGGTAAATCGATCATGGATGTAAAATGTAGGATTGAATAGAACATTGAGACGTAAACTGAATCGTCCTATCTTTAATGGTGCGAACTGTGCTTTGGGGCAAGCGTAATATTGATGGATAGCGTCATAAATCAAGTAGAGATGTAAATGAAAAGACATTTGTATCCATTAAGCTTTGTATGGAGACATTGTGTCTTAATGTGCAGGTGTGCGTCTCATAGAGGTTTATTCGTTGTTCATGTATGATAGTCTCTCTCCTTCCCCCTCTCTCTCTCTCTCTTCAGATATCTCTCCCCCCCCCCCCCCTCTCTCTCTCTCCAGCTCTCTCTTTTTCTCTCTCTCTCTCTCTAACTATCTCTTCCTTTCTCTTTCTCCCTCTTTCTCATCCCCTCTCCTTTCTATTTCGCTTTATATATATATCTCTCTCTCTCTCTGTCTCTCTCCTTTCCCCCCTCTCTCTCTCTCTCTCTTCATATCTCTCCTCCCCCTCTCTCTCCAGCTATCTCTTTCTCTCCTTCTCTCTATTTCGATCTATATAATATCTCTCTCTCTCTCTCTTTCTCCCCTCCCCTCTCCCTCTATCTCTCCACATCTCCCTCTTTCTCTCCTTTCTTGCTTCACTTTCTCTCTAAGAGGGAGAAAATGGAAAGAGAAGGGAAGAGAGAGAGAAAGAGAGAAGGAGGGGAGGAGAGGGGAGGAGAGGGGAGAGACAGAGAGAGTGATATAGACAATAGGGAGAGGGAGAGAGAGGAGGGTTGCGAGAGACAGAAAGAGTAAGGTAGACAAGACAGAGATAGAGATAGAGAAAGAGAGAGAGAGAGAGACAGTATTTTGTATGAAGAATTTTAACATAACAAAGCCAAGTTTTTTAAATCGTTACGATAGGGTGATTTCAGTAAAAGAAATCTCCGGCTTTGTCTGTCAAGTTAACAACCATCCATCATTTTTTAGACAGTAGAGACTAGAGACAATGACTTTGAGAAAAATAAAGAAGAAAAAAAAGTCGGCTCCGTACTGCTTTTTTCTGGTTGAATAAACCAAGGGCATTGTCAGAATTAGACAAATATTTTGCTGACAGGTTTATCCTCTTTACAATTTACAAAGAACGGTTTCTGTGATGATGTTTAAGAAAAACCAATCAATGCCCATTTATTACTTCATAATCACAAATAGTGTTTTCAAATCATTTGACATTACTTTTGAAGGTAGTTGCTTACTTGATCAGGTAGGAATAGTAGGATACTATCAGGGTCTTGCTTCATAAATACTGTTTAATCAATAACAACTGCCCCAAATTTATATGACAAATCTGTGCTTACAGTATAGCCAATCAAAAGTGTGGATTTCACTAGTTTCAACAATTCGCAAAATACACACAAATATAACTCTTCTGAAAATAACAGTGTATACAATAGCTACAAATATAAGTTTACCCTCAGCCTAGGTTTAGGACCTATGTTTATTTGTATTCTCACTTGTGATGTTATGCTAATTATGAATTGTCTGATGGCTAGTCCTGACCTATTTTGCTAGGATTTAGATCATTATGTTTTCATTTTGTTTAGACAAAACGCACCCACATATATGTGTATATCTTGATCTCCCACCAGAAATTAGCACTGACTTGATATGCTACCCCAGTTTTATTTCCTTTTTTCCCTCTTAAACCCCTCCAAAATAACCACCAGCACCTCTCCAATGGGTTGAGCTCTTTCTCACAGTGTACTCTGGCACCCTGACCTTTGACCTGGGTGCTTTTGTCCCCTCTTTATAGGCATTGTCATCCCTGGCTCTATTGTGGGTATTGTCAGAAAGAGTTTGATTGATGGCACCCGAGCCTCTGTCTACTACCATTCATCAGCCAGGGCATCAGCCTGTGAAAACACACACAGTGGGGCTGTGTGTGGGGGTTCGCTGCTCTGCATAGAGCTACTGTGCGTGTGTGCAGGGGTGGATGATAACAATAGACAGAAATGCATGGTGTGTGTATGTTTGTGTGTTGTGTACACATGGGATGCATGTTTTCTGTACGACTCCCATTGCCTGTGTCAAGAAAGCATATTTTGAAGAAATGTTGGGATCGGATGTGGAATAAACTGAATTTTTATTTCCATCCATGTTTTACAACTGAACTGACTTGCATACTATCAAATACTAATACAGCATTTTTCAATATCAAGTTATTTCACTCAAGAATAAAATGGAAGGAAAATGTGATTATATCTTTGGCACTATTTTTATGATTCATACAATTTTTCTATATTGCAGACAACAGGATATATTCCTTCCCCATGGATAATAAAATATGAAAGTTATGCTTATCTTTCATTTTTTTAAACATTGTACATACAAGTAGGTCGAACTTTGATGTCCTAGAATATCATTACTTGTCTGCGAAATTTGGTTTATCTAGAAAGTGATTTAAGCCGACAGGGTCAAATAGCATTGGTTTACTTCCATAGCCCTACATGCAAAATATTGTTTGACTTTTGTTATATGTTGTCTTTTGGATAATTTTGTTGTTCATTAGTATCTCTAGAAAAACGTCATGAAATTGATTAAATGAATATATCTTTTTGCAAACATGATGGAGAGTTGCATATATATAGGACTAAGATTTGCTTACAAACACAACATCAGGATGAATGCATGGGACTGAGATATTACTTTCAAACACGACATCAAGTTGCATATGTGGGACTAAACTCCAGTATAACCATGCCTATAATATATCTTGTTTATATTTGTACAGGTGCTCAGGAAATGTTGCTTCTGGCTCGTCGTAAAGATATCAGGAGGATATCCCTCGACACGCCGGACTACACCGACATCATCCTCCCCCTCGAGGACATCGAACACGCCATCGCCATTGACTATGATCCCGTTGATGGGTATATCTACTGGACAGACGATGCAATCAGAGCAATTAGGAGATCCAAGCTTGATGGCTCAGGTACGTGGTCTTTGAAATTGGAGCCAATTTGTTATCTCCTTTTTTCCTTTAAAAAATATACTATGTCCCTTTTTGCAGCCAACATCAAATTAGCATTGTCTTTCAAATGACTTAGAATTTAATATTTTCATTTTTGGGCCTGCAAGTGGGACATATCTTTAAATTTCGTACCATATAGTCCTTTCATTTCGTTTTGGTATATTTGTATCAAAATGATATCGATCCTATGTACATGTAGTTCAAACAAGCTTTTCAGGTAAGAAAAATATGACTATGTTTAATATGTTTGCAATGATCTATTGCTAAGATTGTTTCAACAAAATGTTTTCATCACAATTTGATGAACAGTTCCATTGTGATGTTATCACATTTCATGATTTAATAGTTGTTAGTAATTAAGAATGAAAGCTGAATGACATAAAATGTTTCAGTAGGACTAGGAGTAGAAGTAGTAGCCACTTTTGATAGTTAAATAATCTTTTAAACCTACAGTAGTGTAGCTCTTACGCGATAGCTCATTTGGTAGAGCAGTGGTCTCGTAATCCGGTGACCCGGGTTCGAAACCAAGTCGATGCGCTAGTGCTCTTTCGTAAGGCATTAATCCTCATTAGCTGTCGGCTGTCTGGTTGCTTACTAACAAGCATTTATGCTTTCTTAGCAGCCAGGTAAAATAACCACCTCCACTGCAATAGTAGAAGCTTTTACTTATCATCTAAAAACAGTATCTTTAACATAGAATTCCTTCAACATTTTTCCATCCATCACTCCTACCTTACAGAGAGCGAGTACGTGATCACCCACGACATCTTGCACCCTGATGGTATCGCTGTGGACTGGATCGCCAGGAATCTCTACTGGACGGACACCGGGAACGATCGTATCGAGGTGGCGCGGCTCAACGGGACGTCACGAAAGATGCTACACGCAGAGTACATGGACGAACCGCGAGCAATCACCGTAGATCCAATAAATGGGTAAGTCACTTTTCAGATTTTTCTCTTCCCAATTTCTCATTTTTTTAAACACAATTTATTGTTGTTTTTTTGTATAGGGAAGTTTACTAGCAATACCAATTTTCTATAATAATAATAATAATATTCTGCTTTTATATAGCGCTTAATACATCTACGACGTCTCTAAGCGCTTTACAGATATACTATTACCCCAGTCATTGGATTTAATACTTGCCTGCACACACTGTGTGCACAATCTCCACTCCCTGGGGAGCATTCCAGCCAGTCGTTACTTGACGCATTACTACTGCTAAGACCGGATACTTCAGCGTGCATGAAATGTTTGCAAATTATGAAAAGTTCAGATTCCCAAAGTTTCATATCATGGATTAGAATCACAGCTGACACAGCATTGAACTTTGGTGATCACGTACTCGCTCTCTGTAAAGATAGGAGTGATGGAAATATGTTGAAGGGATTCTACGTATTTAAATTGGACAGTTCGATGAGAACTTACAATTACTGAAACATGGTGGCAGCAGTGGGATACAAAAAGATAATTCCCAAATGCAAATTTTCCTTCAACAGCTACATGTACTGGACGGATTGGGGCATCGTTTCTAAGATTGAGCGTGCAAACCTTGACGGATCTAACCGCACTGTCCTCGTCAATACCTCCCTCTCTTGGCCGAACGGGATTGCCGTGGATTTTACGAATCAGAGGATATACTGGGGAGATGGGATGAAGGATAGGATCGAGATGATAAATGCTGATGGAACAAACCGGAGGGTGCTGGTCTCGGAGGATATACCGCATATATTCGGCTTCAGTTTACTTGGTATGTTATCTATTTACGTTTATTTCCCTTGTTATCATCGTCATTCATCCTCTCTATTCATTTTTGTTTTGTTTAAACTTCTGTATTTTGATCTCAGCTTTTTTCTTCTTTCCTGTACTCTTTTTTTGGTGTTTTTTTCTTTTCTTTCCTACACTTTATTTTTCTTTCATATATCCCTGTCTTTTTCTCCTTTGCCTTCCTCCTTTGCTTCTTTCCCTCCCTTGTACCTCTTCTGTTTCATGTTCTGATTCTGCCTCCTCTTTTGCGTCTTCACTCTTGGCATATTTTTATAATTACTTTTCACTTTTTCTCAATATCCTCTTATTTCAACTTGTCTGTCCTCTTTTAGATGCCATTTTGTTGTCCTTATGCTCTTCTATACAGTGGTTTAAGCACTTGAATAGAAAATCAAAGGTTATGGGTTTTATGACCGACATGGCACTAATGTCCTTTGGCAAGGCATTAATCTACATTTGCCACTCCATACCCAGGAGAGAAATGGGGACCTGGTAGGATGACTTTAGCATTTGTGTTAGTAATTGCGATATGCCCTCTGGGCGACCATAATATGGTAGGAATAATCCCCAGGGAGTGTAGATGGTGCACATTGTACCCAAATGAATCCAAACTTAGACAGGGGTAATAATATCTGCAAAGCCCTTAGAGACAGTCATTCAATTTGTCCTCCATCTCTTGTTTCCTTCATTCACAGGCGAATATATCTACTGGACGGACTGGCAGAAGAGAACCATCGAGAGAGTCAATAAAGCGGACGGCTCAGGAAGAGAGATCATCATCGAATCCTTGCCGGAACTCATGGGGCTCAAAGCGATCAGCATGGAAAAACAATTAGGTAAGATTTTAAAATAAAGAAAGAAAACTGTCTGGAGGCAATAGGTAAATTTGATCAAGTAGTACAAACATTTAGGAATTAGTGTATAATCTGAGGCCATTTTAATCATTATAAGAAAGTTTTCTTGGCTTGGTCCTACTGAAAATATCAAGCATTACACACAGAACTTGGTATATGGGACAAAACACATTTGGCATGAAACTCTGATCCAGTTACATATACCTGATATATATTTCTCATAGTTGGTCCAAACATCTCAGCCATTTCTCATCATGTTTCGAATATGTGGGCATTTGACAAGCAAACCTTTTCAAGGGACACATCTACTGTTATATTCTTCTAAACTAACATAAATACAGACTAAGAGGCTCACAAATTGTCTTTCAACTTTACCACAACTCAAGCCCTATCTGAGAGAATGTTATTTAACATATTTACACCTCTGTATCTGGCACACAGGCACTAACAGTTGCGGGAACAACAACGGAGGCTGCAGCCATTTATGCCTCTACCGCCCTTATGGTCAGATCTGCGCCTGTCCCATGGGTCACGAGCTTCTCGCGGACGGGAAGACCTGCATCGTCCCAGAAGCGTTCCTTCTCTTTCTCCGGACCGAGGACATCCGACGCATCTCCCTGGAGACGACCTACAAGGACGTGGAGATTCCGCTGAGCGGGATCGAGGAGGCAACGGCGCTGGACTTTGATATCCTGGATAACAGGATATATTGGACCGACTCAAAAGCGAAGGTATGAGACTACAGAAGGAAATTATTTTGTTTCCTGGCAAGTCCAAGGTATTACCCATACATTACCGAGCATTGTGTAGTCCTGCACGTAAATTGACAGCAAATGTGTCATTTCATTTCATATTTGGTCTTATTTATGCTTTTAGAAAGGCTTTTGATTAAAAAGAGAAATTAGATATACCAAAATATTAGATGTGGTTAGTAACTTACAAGACAAACCAGATTAGACCCTCTCTAATATGTCACCTGTTTGGAGCCTGAAGGTTGTAACTTGATACTTCAATACAAAGTAAACGCCCTTCTGATTCTGAGCAGACGATTTTTCCTTATTCGTGGCACGCAATATTCATTTGAGGTGTGGCAAGTTAAACATCATAAAAACCTACAGAGGTTTTGCCACATCATTTCTGATCGAGGACCCAGTGTATATGCAGGTTATATCAGCACTAAAGCGTGGGTAAAGCTTTAAATATTCTTTTCATCTTCAACCATTTTCTTCTCCTGTTTCACAGAAAGTGACACGTGCCTTTATGAACGGCACGGACCTTCAAGACGTGATAGAGTTTGGTCTGCAGCAGCCGGAGGGGCTAGCCGTCGACTGGCTTGCCCACAACATCTACTTTGCGGACACAGGCAAGAGACGCATCGAGGTCGCCCGGCTGGACGGGAACTCTCGAAGGGTCATCATCTGGAAGGACATCGTTATGCCACGGTCACTGGCGCTTGACCCCATGGAGGGGTGAGTGAAACATTCCATCTTTTCTTTGTTTTTATTTATTTATTTATTTATTTAATTTCAAGGCAAGATGATAACAATACACAGAAAACATCACAAGGTTGACAAAATGATACAGCATTAACAGTATGATATTAAGCACCAGCCAATGCCTGGGGATCACCTAAAAGAATTAAAAATTCTATCGAGAGGCTCTCCACATTGGCTGGTGTTCATTTCAATACATTTGATTAAAGTGAAGTTCAGTTCTTGTTTTATTCAAGATATTTTTATTTAACCGTAGCCATTAAAAAAGCGTCTTGAAACTTGAATCAAACTGTACTGTCAAAGTAAAATTTCAGAGTACAGTTTGACTAATTTAGTTTTATTCAGTTCATTTTGATTTTGGTTAGATTACAAAATTTCAATAATGAAGATTACAGAATACATGGCTTGAAATAAAATCTATATATCAAGAAGGAGAGTAGTTGTACAGGTATACAAAAAAAAAGAGCAAAATGTTGAATGTTCCAGGCTCTCCACCACAAGTGTAGAGGTTGTAATGATAACTTTGGATCTCTTGAGATAACAAGTTATACGATAGAAAAAAGGAAACCTTGCTAAAAACACAGAAATGGTCATGTTCAAATAAATTGTTTAACAATAATATCAAGCCAGTAATTGTTGGAAAGGTTGTCCATTGTTGTCTAGTTAGGTGCATATAGATGCGATTAAAAAGATATTAATTCAGACAAATTTGGGTCTTGACCATTCAATGCTTTGTAAATATCTTTAATGAATTCTATGCCTTATTGTCAACCAACGTAACTTAATAATCCATTATTATCTCCATATTTCCATCAGGTACATGTACTGGTGCGAATGGGACGGCGAGTCTCACATTGAGCGTGCCTACATGGACGGTAGCAACCGGGAGATACTCTACCAGGGTGGCAGGGCCAGCGGTCTCACCATTGACTACGAGGACAGGAGACTCTACTGGGCATCCTACGACACTAACGCAGTCGAATCCACCAACATGATCGGTAAGTTGTTTGGAACCTCATACAAATTCATGTATGTTAATTATGTGCATGAGCAGAAGACTCGCTTGTGAAGGAGTGATTTTGATTAAAACCTATGACTGTGTTTGTCACAGATATTTCATTATTTTGTTTTGTATTAATACTGTTGGTACTGGTCCATGGCAAAGTCATGATGAACTAGAAACAAATACCCAAGCTCTCCTGATTCATTCTGACTTATAAATACCAATATGTTTAAATGGTTGAAAAATTCTCAGAGGAAGCATTACATTAATTGATTTGATTTGATTTAATTTGTTCTATTCAACAATTTAATCTTGATCTCTAGGCGAGGATCATCGCCACCTTGTCACGGACGAGCTACCCCACCCGTTTGGAGTGACGCAGTTCCGGGACTTTGTCTACTGGTCCGACTGGGAGTCCCAGACCATCGAGAGGTGTAACAAGACCAGCGGGGCAAACAGGACCAGGATCCAGGGTGGCTTGGACTATGTCATGGACATTTTAGTCTTTCACTCTTCAAGACAGGCTGGTGAGTTTTTGTCATCTGAAGTTTAGTAATGCCATGAAACCAGTATAAAGACCATTGGGGGGAAAAGATACGGTGAAGTTGTTTTATAGAGAGTTAACGTTCAAATCAGGAGATGTGTCATGGTCTAGTGGACTCTGGATTGGTGGTTTGTGGCACCAATGTCCTGTGGCAAGACATTAATCTCCATTTGCCACTCTCCACCCAGGTTTTAAATGGCTACCTCCTAAGATTCAGATTCAGATTCAGATTAATTCAGATGTGAGCGTCAATGTGTGCCCTTGTAAAATGGCGCTTGGCCAGAATAGTCCCCAGGGAGCAAAGTATGTGCACTACCATGTGCGGATGGGCAAATGAATCTAATGACTGGAGTAACAATGATTACATCGTAAAGCTATACAAATGATGTTGTAGGATTCAGTGCAGTTACTACAAGCACTTTGATCAGTTCTGCCATTTTAATTATTATTCATCATTATTCATATTTATCTTTACACGTTTAACTATCAACCATTTTTTCTCGAAATAAGCGTTCAACTACTGTCATCACATAATTAACCTTCTGGCGTTCACTTTTTTGCTACTCTATCGCAGGCTGGAACCCGTGTTCTGACGAGAACGGAGGTTGTGAGCAACTGTGTCTCTCTCATCCCAACGCATCGAGCGATGAATGGGACTATGTGTGTGGATGCAGTACTCATTACACTCTCAACTCAGACAACAGGACATGTTCACGTAAGCTGATCTTTTTCTGACCTGTCCCTGTTTCACAAAACTGTTCATCAATAACGAGTATCTATTTCTGTAATAAACTTGCTTACAGCCAATCATAAGCAGTCAATGCAGTGGATTATTACAGGTATTGTAGCTTGCTATTTATGTTAAGTTTTATGAAATGGGGCCCAGAACCACACTGACAAAAATGAAAGTTTGCATGTATGACCAAAGCCCTAAAAGCTTTAGCATTTATATGCAAGATTCGAATTGTAAATGAACTTTGGAGAAGAAAAAAAGTATTTTGAGATGCCTCCTTCTTTCAGCTTTTTTCATTGTCTTATTTTCTTAATAATATATTTGATTCTAAATTTTCACCTTCTCTATACTTTACGTTTATCCATTAACAAAAAACTAAATAATGGAAAACTAAGACAAAAATTTATGATCAGGCATGCATGCTTGGGTACATTATGTAGTATATTATTGAAACATCTTTAGTATAAACATTACAGTCAAGACTTGCAGGCCACTTTCTTTTTATGCCACACAAATAATCTTCCCGTGCCACGTTGTATTTATCATGAGATAGATATACCAAAGACTTCAGGAATTATTTAACTGCTTCTAGTGCCAGATTAATGTATACTGATGTTAAAATTGTTGTCATGGCGCTAATAAAGATTTGGCAAAGCCAGTCTGTTCCACAAAGCAATCCTTCTGTTAATTGGTGCCTATTGTTTAGTGTAAAATTGCATGTGTATCAAACGTGCAGAGATGCAAAGAAAACAACTTCAGTATTAATTGTTTCTTGAGTAAAACCACATCTTGAGAGCTGCTGCATTTTAATCTCTGTCTTATTCTTTTCGCCCCAACAGCTCCGGAGAAGTTTCTCCTGTTCAGCCAGCGCAACTCCATCAGCCGTATAACCTTTGACTTCAAGGACAGCCCGGACATCGTTCTCCCAATCCACGGCGTGCGCAATATCCGTCGGATCGCCTACGACTTCGACGAGAAGCGGGTGTACTGGATTGACAAGAGCAGTAATGACATCAAGCGTTCATATGATAATGGAATTGAGGTACGTGTTGATTCCATTACCATCATTTACACCATTTAATTTGAACTATTAAAGGGACATTGTACTCAGTGTCCTTGCGCAGAAGATCATAATTCGCTGACACCAGATGTGGTGGAAATACCATTATTGGGTTTACACGTCTAGCCAACAGCGAACCCCTAGTCCCATCAAGATATGCTTCCCTAGTCACTTAGAGAGTCTTTGAGTGAGGGAATATAAGATAGTGGCTTTTCCATTTGGGGCGATTGGTGGAAAATGCAGAGCATTACATAAAGCCTGTTGTGATTGGCAACACCTGTTATTGGGTAAATACCTAAATGTGCCAATTTCCACATGAGAGCCCACTACTGTGCATCTTTAATTTACACATAGAAAAGAGAAAAAAATTACTGTGTCATGTCTGAACAAACGTTAATTCCTCCCATTTATTTCCTCTGCAGCAACGGACCTTCATAGCCAACCCCGGTGGAGGGGCGCCCTTCGAGCCCACAGACATGGCCATTGACCCTTACAGCCGTCTTCTCTTCTGGACCTGCGCCAATCAGAGCACGATCAACGTCACGCGGCTCAACGGCTCTGCAGTGGGCGTGGTCATTAGCGACAAGCTGCAGAAGCCACGCCTCCTCGCACTCATGCCAGAAAAGGGGTAAGATTAAAGACATTGAAAACTTCTCTTTGTGGAACTTCATCGGCTTGTATAATTTTGGTATTATTCTGTATTGGGGCAAGACTTTAGTCTAGAGATAAAGTGGAGTACTGGCCCCGTCTTTTAAAGAGTTATGATTGTTCCAAAGCAATCGCAAGTCCTCCAATCAATCGCAATTTTGCAGTCTCCTATCTCTTATGCACATATTTGCGATTGATATCAACTCTTTTTAAGACGGGGCTCTGGTGATGCAATTGCTCCGTGATAAGAACTGTTTAGAGATCAAAATTTGTTTATGAATAGGTTTTGAGATTATTATAATAGATATTTTTCTTTATCTTGCTGAAAAACACTTACAATTTAAAGCTGTCATATCTTAGTTTGACAAGGTCTATATGTACATGTATGTTATATAGAAAGTAGAGGTGTTGTGGTCTAGCAGATAAGTCCCTTGTCTATAAAACTCATGGTTTTGGGGTTCAAATCCCTGCTCCAGCACTAATGTTCTGTGGCAAGATATGGGTATATGGGACTACACACATATTTTTTTAACAATCCGTTCCAAACGTGTAAACTTTTTCTGGTCACATTTGAAATACGAGAGCAATTAATCAGCAACCATTTTCATTAGGCCTGAGTCATGTCGGGATTTTCATAAACCGGGTCCCGACGGCTTTGTACTAATCGGGACCCGGTGTCCCGAAATCAGCTCGCAGGATTTGTCACTTGCCTCTATAAAAAGCGCATATCATGATTATTATCATCAGTATGTCCCTTAAAAGTGACTATTTTTTATCAATCAAATAAATCAACACATGCATGCATACCTCGGCTCAGATCGGTATATTCTTCCATTTGATATTATTTTCATCCATGATTGGCGATGTTTAGTGCCATTATCGTGCCTCTAAAAGTAAAAAAACTGGGGCAAAAATAGAAGGACAACATTCGAGCCGCCATTTTTCGATTTATGCAGGTTGAATAAATCTGGTCAAAAAATATGAATGTTAGAATAATAAAACGGCTTTCTAAAAAATTCTTCTTTACAATATACCGATCATATAATTTTTTAAAGACAAATCTAAAAAAATTATCTCTTATTTTAAACATCGCATGCTTTTTTTTAAAAGCTGAAAATTACTTAGTAATCACAAGAAGTTTCGATACGGATAGCTGTTGCAAAGCAGTTCAGACTAGTCTCGGGAAAATGCGCAGTGCCCCTCGTTAGCTGTAATGCGTGCCAGAACGAATTATTATTCAAACATTAATGTTTCTTTCAACCTGATTTATTAATCCTGCCGAGAGACCCGGCCAGTACAGTAGCTAGCTAGCCGCTGGCAACAACAACCTCGTGGGGCGAACTGCTTTGCAACCCATATTTATATCAGCAGTTCGGATTGATTCAGGATGAGCTAGAATATGATTGGTAACAATAAAATACTCAAGTTTTAAGGTGGATTGATTTTAGTGGTGTGCAAAACTGCAATTTCTTACATATTTCATTATTTTTTTTCGGAGCGTCGGTTCTCAAAAAACGAAACCGGGACCCGACAGCAACGGTCGGGTCCCGGTGTGATCGACCGTACCGACTCGAGCCTAATTTTCATAGGACATTGCTGCTATGATTTTCTTCCCCATGAGAATACAATTAATGCTATTAACAAATTAGGGAAATTCCCCTAACCTGACCCCAACCTTATCTTATAAATAATTCCCCTTTTTACCCCTTTTAGATTAATGTTCTGGACCAACCACCGCCTGTTGCCGAAGATTGAACGTGCTGCCCTTGACGGGGAGGATCACATGGTCATCGTGACAGAGGGCCTGGGCCGGCCGCGCACCCTGACCGCGGACCATCGCAGCGAGAGGATCTACTGGATCAGCCAAGAACTGGACTATGTCATTAGCACCACAATCACAGGTGAGTTATCAGTTACAATTGTAATTTTCAATTTCAAATTTCAATTTCAATTTTAGTTTCAATATTGATATTAATTTTCATTTAAGTTTCAATTAGGAGTCAAGAAAATATGGAGACCGACAGTCTCCATAGCTAGCAGGTCTTGTCTGGTTAACCATATCCAAATTTTCCATTTTCTTTTCCTATTTCCAATTCAAGCTATGATACCAATTTTCTTATAAAACACATTTTCACTTTCAGTTATAATTTGTGGGAAAGGAGTCTAACAGGGGGACTATATTGTACTGATTTCAAAGTTAATCTTCATTTGAAATTCCAATTCACATCAAACACAAGTGCCAGTTCCAATTCCAATTCCAATTTCAATTTGATTTCCAGGCAAAGTCGTATTTAGACTTTTAAAATCATGTATAGTTGGTCTGACCACCATGGATGGCTACCTTTACTTGAGAATTTCTTGCAATTCCAACTTTATTTTCAATTCATCAATTCAAATTTTTTATCTGCAGGGATGTACTGAGACTAATGGTTGAGTTAGCGAGTCTAGTTGGTTTGAACATCATTACTGATGACCTCTACCTATGCTAATAGACAATGTGAATCCATTGCCCATTCCTATTTCCTTCCTAATTCCAATTTCAGTTTACAGGCAAGAATGTAATGTTAGTAATGGTTGAACTGGCAAGTCCAGTCAGAGTGACCATCTTGACCGATTACCTCTACCTGGGCTGATTTTTTTTGTAAATCCATTTCCCATTCCAATTTCCTTTCCAATTTCAATTCCAATTTCAGTTTTCAGGCAAGAATGTACTGTGAGTAATGGTTGAGCTGGCAAGTCCAGTCAGAGTGACCATCTTGACGGATTACCTCTACCTCTCAGGCTGCTGATGAATTTTGTAAATCCATTTCCCATTCCAATTTTTTTTCCAATTTCTTTTCCAATTTCAATTCCAATTTCAATCTGCAGGCAAGGATGTACTAAGACTAACGGTTGAGCTAGCGAGTCCAGTTGGTTTGACCATCTTGGATGACCACCTCTACTGGGTTGACCGCAAGGCCGAGGCGGTCAAGCAAGCAGACAAGCTGGATGGAAGGAATCCGTATAAGGTTAAAGGTCAGATGGTGAGCTTGACCGATGTACTGGCGGTTGATGGCAACTTGATAGGTGAGCACTTCTCCTCCACTTTAATAGGATGTTATCATTAGATATGAAGAAAAAAAACACAATTATGAAAATAATGATAATAACAGTCGTCACATATGTTTAGCGCTTAATACCACGTTTCTATGCCCTGGTCATAGGATTCAATTGCTAATCCGCACATGATAGCGCACATGCTCCGCTCTCTTGGGAGTATTCTGGCCAGGCACCATTTTACAAGCCCACTCATGCCAAATACATGTACATGTGTATGATATAGACAAATGCAGGCTTATTGTGCTAATCAAGAGCAGATAGATGAAGAAGTAACATTGTAGATTACATTGGAAATACCATTAATGGGTGTACAAGTCTTCGCTCACAGCAAACACGTGGTCCCATCAAGAAATACTCCCTAGTCACTCAGAGAATTAATTTATTTTGTGATCATTGTTATTCTTCAGAGGACCACCCGTGTCTGATCGACAACGGCGGATGCTCCCATCTGTGTATCATCTCGCCCGACAGCAGCGCCCGATGCTCCTGCCCCCTCAACCTGGTCTTGGACGTGGATGACGAGACGTGCGTTGAACCCCCGACCTGCGCGCCCGATGCGTTCAGCTGTGTCTCGGGGAACATTGCGTGTATTCCCATTGGCTGGCGGTGTGACGGGTTCTCCGAATGCGAGGACGCTAGTGACGAAATGGAATGTGGTATGTACAAGTAACAGATAATATGTCATTGGACTTTTTGACTTTTTTTACCAATGTATTGTATATAGCTGTCATGTTTGTAAATGTTCCAAACTTGCAAAGTTTGTTAACTGCTGTACGGTCACAAACTCTACAACATGCAGTCCATGTGAATGCATATGGAAAGTAGCCTGTTTTAATTATCACAAAACTACCTTGCGAAAGCATGTCCCAATTGTCTGCACCAATATTTGTACGCAAAAGTATAAGCTATTACAGTAGTCAAATCTCTATGGAAAGGTTATTTAAAGAATAGTAATGAAGTTGTATCTATATATACAAAGGACCCGTTTTGCAGATGATCTTTTATCTAAATAAAGATTCAGTTTATTTGAAAGTTTGGTAAAAAAAGAAGAAGATAGTTTGCCTCTTTTGTATTTCTATGTTTTATGGATTCTTTTCATAAACAAAACGATGGAACTTGACGACAATACTTTCATAATACATTCATCACAGCCATAAAACATATTGCTAGTACGTGAATCTACAAAAATATATTCATAAAACATAACCCTGTACTGATAAAAATGAAGAAAATCTTGGAAAATTCAGAACTTTACAACTGTACGCTCATTATCTTATCCTTTCACTACAGTTGAGTGCGACGCTGGAGAATTCAAATGCAGCGGTATCCAGTGCATCGACCGTTCCCTGCGGTGCGACGGGAAGCCGGACTGCCTCTACGGGAACAGCGACGAAGAGCAGTGTCAGCAGTGTTCCAACCCACAGTCCTTCCCATGCCTGAACGGTCAGTGCGTGGTCAAGCAAGGAGCGGAGTGCGATGGGATCATCGACTGTGTGGACGGGAGCGATGAGCATTCTGGATGCTGTAAGTCCCTCTCTTCTACTTCTCTTAATCCGTTGATACCAATAACTTTTGAGAGACAAAATCTTACATCTCCTAGCTTGTCACCCTATTTTTATTCTGAATCATAAAAAATTACCCTCAATGCAGGAGCAAAATAGAGATTATGTGCAGCAACATGTTATTGCACTTCTAATTGTTATTTTCCTGCTAAGAATGTAGAATGAAATATACTATGTTAGAATGAAATATATATGAGTATTGAAGTTATAAATTTGTTGAAACACTAACCAACGAGGTGTTGTAAAATTCCTCATTTCATAGGAAAATGTGAATGATATTGAGACTTGCCTAGAAAGGATGTTAATTTAAGTTTGATATTGTAAACAGATATAGCTACTGCAGGCGAATACGGCAAAACAATTTGTTCGCCTTGTTGGCATTTGTTTCATTTAAAGATTGTTTCTTTCTTGAAATGTTTGTAAACTTTTGCTCTGGTCTGCTTTTTTTATTCAAGATGGTCCCACCTGGGCCTCCCGTCTTACAAAGAGTTGATATTAATCTCATGTACACAAGAGATAGGAGACAGCAAACTTGTTATTGATTGGAGAACTTGCGATTGATTTGGATCAATTGCAACTCTTCATAAGACGGGGCCCAGGTTTGTAGAAAATAAAAAAAAAGAATCTGATATCCAATTTTTCAAATCTTCTCTTTTGATCATCAATCAATCTATACAGACCTGTCTCCCAGTGACATACCACCCGGCTACACCCCTCACGGTGGGAGGCGGATGAACACCGCCCTCGTTGGCACGCTCGTTGCAGCCTTCTCCCTGGCCATCATGGTGATAGGGACCTTCTTCCTGTGCAGGCGACGGTGCATCCAGCAGTCGGGAAGCCCGGAGGATTACGGCACCCCAGCGGACCAGAACTTCTCCACCGTTCTCATGCTCAACCAGCTCGGCAAGGAGCACATCACCCACAAATACCTCAGTAAGTTTTCAATTTGTTGGCATTGGAAAATAAAACCATAGTTAAATGTAACTAATTAAAGGCCTAATACTATGGTAAATGTTTTAACTGATAATATTTTTAAGTTCAGGGAGTGTTCAAATTTGAAATCATTTGTAACGAGGCACTTAACACAGATTTGTGCAATTAATTAGATTACATTATGAAAATGGCCTATTTGGTATAAACGCTCATATACTGTAAAAGTAGGAATATTTGCATTAGATTAATTTCACGGATTTTGCACTAAGATCTACACGGGCGAAATTCAGAACTCGGGAAAATATAAGCATGACTTCTTATGCGTGTTTTGAACTGGCTGAATTTCGTGCAAAATAAATTTAAGGACCTGCGAATATGTTTTCGGGTCGCTCAGCTCAAAAAATTAATCACACGAAAATAACAGCGTTTACAATGAATATATTCCAGCCAGAGACATCTCATGATGCTTTGCTTCCCATCACCCTCACAGATTCCGGAAGACCGCATCCCAAGACCACCAACCTCAACTCCTGCTCCTCCAAGGTCTCCCCTAAGAGCGGGAGCGGCGGAGAGAGCAGCACCGGTTTCTACGAGCGCAACCTCCCCACGGGCGCGTCCTCCTGCTCCTCTGAGATGTTCAGCTCAACGGGGACCAGTAACTACCCCAAGGAGACCCTCAACCCCCCTCCTAGCCCCGCCACAGAGAGATCCCAGTGCACCACCGAGATCTACTACGCCCCCGTCCAAAACCCATCACTCAGTAATTTCAGACCTTATAGGTAAGTGAATAATAAATAATAATTATATCAATTTATAAGTGCAGCTAATATATATAAATGTACTCTACTTCGCTGTGATGAAGAACAGTATTAAATAAAAAGATTAAAAATTTGATCAATTTATATAGCGCAGCTACTCTAAAAACATACTCTACTTCACTGGGATGAAGAAAAAACAAACTCCTAACTGCTAATTTACAGAAACAACACAAAACTATTCAAAAGCTGTTATGGGTTACTGCCTCCCCCCCCCCCCTCCTCTCATACAAATCTTTAAAGGGAAAGAAACAAACTTGTTATACAATGATTTTAAACAGTAAGATGATTGTAAACGATGGAATTTCGTTACGAAACGTTTGCACATCTGGACCACTGGCACTGTTGAAATACCCAAAGTTTTGTCTTTGGGATAATTTTCAGTTTTCAATATTCTTTGAATGCCTTCTCTCCACTTCCTTTGATACCGACAATCAGAAGAAAGAAGTAGAGAAAAAGAAAAGTTGGGGAAAAATGTTTTTTGAATGCTTTTGTTTTAGCTAAACTATCATTCTCTTTTCGGTCCCATGTCTACATCATTTGGAAACATGATTGTGTTTTTCTCTGTTAAGCAGTTTCTTTTAACATGCACGTTTTGTATTTGTCTCCCTTTGATCCCTCGCCTTCTCCAGACATCACAAATTACGCTATATTCCGCCTCCGCCGACGCCATGCTCGACGGACATCTGCGAAGACAGCGAGCCGTACTCAATGGGAGGGGCCGCCGCCGCACCGCCAGTGCCGCACCATAAATACACAAACATTTCAAAATCGCGGCGGAAAAAAGGCAAGTACAGCCACTCGAACATTGCCAATCCGGAGGCAGTGAACTATGACTCTGAACCTTACCCGCCTCCGCCAACGCCGCACAGTCAGTACTTAAGCGACAATTTCGAAAGTTGTCCGCCGTCGCCGTCGACAGAGCGTAGCTTCTTTAACCCGTACCCGCCTCCTCCATCACCCGCCACCGACTCAACGTAGCGAAGAAACGAACAAGCACAAAAGAGACGTTATATTTTCTTCTTCACGCACGCACTCGAAGGATATGAATAAACGGGTTAACTCATTCGAGCATGGACCATATCGCATCTGGAAAGTCTTTGAACTATGACCTACTTCAAGCAAAGCAGGCGAACTCCGACCTCCTTTCTTGCTGAAGGTCAAAGAACTTTGGTAGGCGATGATATTTTATCGCACAGACTTGGAGACAGGTCACGTACGTGACCGTTGTTTATATTGAAATTTATATCAGGGATATACATATATGATATATATATTTTTTTTGTTTTATATATTGTTCGCTGTTGGAAAATGACCATTTTCGGGAGCAGATAACCAGCAGAAAACGAAGCATCTCATCTTTGCTAGCGTATTTATTTCTCATCTGTGTTATACTAATTTGTGACGCACCGTTGACCACTGGAAACGACCCTTGACACAAGAAGCAAACGTATGAAGCGCAAGGATATGAAATTTATCGTCACCGTGGAACCGATTTGTCTGTCATCTGGAACCGCACATCTCGTAACTTTACTCTTCACCAAACTTTGGAGCTACCTTTTTGTTTTTGTCAACGATTCATACGGCTTGCTCCATTTATGTACGAGCTCTTTGAATTATGCAAATATTTGTTTTGACAGTGTAGCTCAACTGATTAAGATGCCCACCTCAAAAGAAAGTAAAATGAATAGTTTTCCATGAACAAATTGTACTTTTAGTTTCCTCCAGTACTTTAAAACCACCTTCATCTTGCTACTGTGGATGCATACTTTGAGAAGTAATCAAGCCGTTTCATTTAAGATACGGCGAGTTCTTTTGGTACTATGTTCTTTTGAACAATCTCTTAAATTCCTTGACAACAACAAAGCTTAACCTACTCTTGAATCTTATTTTCAAACAAAATAATGACTATTAAAGTTATTATTTGTAGGCTATGAAAGTACTGTGAAAACTAGTATAATATTCTGTCATTAGGAATTGAAGATTCGATGGTGCTGAAGTTTTCTGTTAATGTTTTTTCATAAGAAAAGGCATTATATCATTGAAAATTCAATAGTATGTAATCAAAAGAATGCCCCCTCATTACCCCCTCCCCCATGGATCTATAATTTTCTGCCCTGAGGTTTTTGAAATATAAATCTAATATGAACATTTGTCATTTAAAGGCTAAAATTACAAAATCTCTTTCAGACTACATGTTTGGATAGAGCGCCATCCTGTGTTAAAAAATGAAGCACTTTATGTTGCTGATCATGTTGCTGTTAATGAAAAGAACTTGTTGAAAACTTTGCTGATTCTCCCATGGTTTTCCGTCAAGTTATTAGAACGAATTCATGATAACTTACCAAAAAAGCGTAATTTCATTAGTAGTTTGTTGCTTTATTGTTAACTGCTTCCTCTTGTTCCAATTTTGTCTATATTTTTGCAGAATAGCCAATTCTTTTGCATTCTATTCAATTTTTAAGATGGCCATTTTGTGTCATTTTCAGTCTTCTTAAAAGGAGAAAGCATTTTGTATTCTTCCTGTTAGCAACCTCCTTCTCTCCTTCTCATTTTGATAATTTGAGATTTGATGTATTTGTTTGTGTCTATCTGTCTTTGTCTTTCTGTCTTTGTCTCTTTTCTCTTTCTCTATCACTTTAACTATCTGTCTTTTTTGGTATTTGTGTGTCAATTGCAGTCTTTCTCTCACTTTCCACTCCAGCCTTTCTTCATCTCTCTCTCTCTCTCTCTCTCTCTCTCTATCTCTCTCTTTCTCTCTCTCTCTCTCTCTCTCTTTCTCTGTGTCTCTCTGCTTTTTTTCTTCTCTTTCTCAATTTCTCAATTTCACTTATTGTGCATTCATCATCTTTCTCTTCCTTTTTTAAAATTTTTAGTTGATAATTTACCCACTCATTCTATAGGTTTCTTCCATTCACAAACCTTTTCACATGTACTATGTATTCCTATAATAATTTGACAATCAGTCTGTTGTATCATGGACCTACTACGAGTAGTAGGTCCATGGTTGTATGTATGTACTCTGAGGAAAAAAGTTGCTCCCCTGAAATCCTGTATCACATCGTCCAAGTTTCTAGTACTTATTATAATGATTTTTTTAGAGTCTTGACTTCTGAACAGTACATTTTAAAATGCCCTTTTGTTGATCTGTATAATGATATCTACATATCTGTTTTTATTTATTGAATCAGGACCCGCATAAAAGGAAATAATTGCCTTTTTGTGATATGTTATGCAGTATCACTTTTATCCAAAACTTTCTAAATTTTTTTCTCTCTCTGTATTTGCTTTTATATATATCAAAGGAAATTATTGCAAAATAACAGAAAGTGAAGAAGAAACATGAAATAGATAGACTATGAATATAGGTCAATCTCATTAAAGGGATAGTCCACCCCAGGATTTTCTTTAGCTGACGATATAGACCTAATAATACCATGAAGAATGATACAAGTCTCATTAAAATCCATGATCACATAACAAAGATATATCGACTTTTTTATCGAAAATCAGCCGCCCCCCAAATGCAAATGCGTTACATGGGCATGAAACGATCGCCAAAAAATAACCGATAGTATCGAAATTGTGACGTATGTTGCGAGCTGCCTTCTTATTTCGCAGACATTCACTTTCGCTTTCACTTTCATTCATGATTCGTCGTGTCAGTGCGATAACAGTGTATCGCGAGCGAAAGTGAATGTCTGCGAAATAAGAAGGCAGCTCGCAACATACGTCACAATTTTGATACTATCGGTTATTTTTTGGCGATCGTTTCATGCCCATGTAACGCATTTGCATTTGGGGGGCGGCTGATTTTCGATAAAAAAGTCGATATATCTTCGTTATGTGATCATGGATTTTAATGAGACTTGTATCATTCTTCATGGTATTATTAGGTCTATATCGTCAGCTAAAAAAAATCCTGGGGTGGACTTTCCCTTTAAAGGTAATACAAAGTTCAGTGATCGTTGTCGCGGTTGAAATCGAGTCTAAAGTGAGGAAATTGTAAATAATAAACTATTTATGTTGTATAGCTCCCTCTCAAGGTCAAGATTTTAATTTAGCTATAAAACAATGTTTCTTGACTAAAATCTACCAGTTGGCTATTCCCGTTTAGAAATTATATATCACAACCACAATTTCTGAGATTTTCATGGTCGCAGCTACCATTGTTTGGCCGTATGTGCTATTTGAAATTTATCACAATTTACCGGGAGCACCGGTAAATTTTTATATTAAATTTTTCTCGAAAACAGGAGTGTTTGAGGGGCTAAATTTTCTGGTGCTTATAGTACATCCACAGGGGCATCCAAATATATCAAAATTGTAAAGAATCAATATCCAGCCAATTTTCAAAATTTCCCAAAACTTTGTATTACCTTTAAGTTATTGAGGGAAGAAGTATGTATAAAGAATCTTTAGAGTTTTGAAAGAGGCAAGACAAATTAATTCTTTGATGGAAAGTGTTATATTGTTCCATGTTTTTTTTTAAGCAGCAGTGTAATTAAGGCACGAGTCCATTTTTGTCTCGCCTGCGTAGCAAAAAGCGAGACATAGGCACCGCTTTTCCGGTGACGGCGGCGGCGGCGACGGCGTCAACATCAAAAACTTAACCTAAGGTTAAGTTTTTGAATTTTTGGTATAATTTTTAAAGTATAAGTTCTTAGTCAATGAAACTTTGACTATAGGGTAATCAAGTATCCCCAATCATGTGAGTAGAATTTCAGATCACAAAGTCAAGGTCAAAGGTCATTTCAGGTCAACAGACTTGGACTATGTTGTAGCATCATCATCGAAAACTTAACCTAAGGTTAAGTTTTTTAATTTTTGATATAATTTTGAAAGTATAAGTTCTTAGTCAATGAAACTTGGACTATAGGGTAATCAAGTCTCCCCAATCATGTGAGTAGAATTTCAGGTCACTAAGTTAAGGTCAAAGGCCATTTAAGGTCAACAAACTTAGACTTTGTTGTGGCATCAACATTAAGATTTTCAAAATGCTTCTTCTTCGTTATTTTTCAACCGATTTTGATTCTGATTGTTTCATATGATAGGGTTAGGAGGGGATTTAAAATTTCTACACAGAATCATGAAATTCATTATCTATGCTAATTTATGCAAATTTATTCGAAATCACAAAAAAGGCTTCTCCTTCATTTCTCGACCGATTTTGATTTGGTTTGCTTTATATCGTAGAGCTAACTTTGGTACACTAAACTTGTTCACAGAATTTTGAAATTGTTCTCCATTAATTAATTATGGTAATTTATGCAAATTTATTCCAAAAATTGCTTCTTTTCCCTCATTTCTTGACCGATTTTGCCTTATCTGGTAGAGCTAAATTTGGAACAATAAACTTCTACACAGAATTGTGAGATTTTGCTCCATTGATTATTTATGGTACTTTATGCAAATGAAATGAAATTATGTCCCTTCCAGGGCATCAAATTTCTATTTTTGACCAGTTCAAAAGTGTACCACATAAAATTTACGATAGTTGTTGTTGTAAGATGCACATGAGCGCTACGTCATTGACGTTCTGGTTTATCATATTGAATTGCGTTATGCAGGCGAGACCGCCGAGAGCGTTTCCCTTGTTAATTAATAGTACTAGAGGGTAACCCTTAAATAGTAGCCCTAAGTACTGATATTGAGTACTGAAGTGTTAGTGGTATACCTACAGTACAGATCATTTTTTCTTTGATTTGCCCCCCAAATTTGTCTACCTCAGAATTTGCCGTTTTTATGATCATGATCGCCGTTGCAAACTCTATTTAGTTAATCTCCTTAAAGTATGAAGAATCCACTTTTCGTTGGATGGATGGATTATTATTTATGTTTTAATTGAAACATTGCAGGTTATTCAGCATCGTTTATTTGATAAAAGATGTGGAAAACTGAAACGATCTGTTAAAGATCATTTTAATTGAAAATATGTATCTCACATTTCAAGATCCTCTTTATCTTGTGTGTACTATTTATCTCAAATTTTAGGATCCTCTTTATCCTCAATGTAATATTTACATGGAATTTGAAGCGATTAGCAATTGTGTTTGTATTCATAAGATCAAGTAAAATTTTGCTGCATTGTATACACTTTAAAAAAAAAGCAATCTTCAACAATAGGATTTTAAATAGAAGAAGTCCTTTCAGCGAAATAAATATAATTAAATTAATATGCGATAGAATAACGTGTATGATTAGGATAATAGGACTTTTTAAACAGACTAAAATCTGGCTGATTTTATTGAGAAATTATAACACTAAGCAGCTACTTTTTTATCATGTAAAAAAAATTATCTAATCATGTAAAGAAAAATATATATTTTGATCGAAGATTTTAAATCTTTTCTTGTTAATGTTTTTGGTTCTGCTTTTCTACCATTTTTCAAAAAGTTTAATTGCTGTTACAGTTATTTGTAGTTTTTATACCACTTAATATGACAAAAAGAATTATGCACTGAAATTTGTACTCTAATAATTATTCATCTTTTAATCACGTAAATTAGAATCCCAGTGAAAATTGTGAAACAAGACCGAGAATTAATGTGTAAAATTCTTCTTTATATTTTTGTATAATGACCAATGATATATAAGGACCTGTGGTCTTTAAAATCATAATTTCATCTCGCTTTTTACTATTATCTTCTCCACTTTATAATGTCTTTTACAGAGAAAATATGCTTCGTTGTACACATGTATTCATGCCCGTTTTTCATTACCATGTGTATTCATAATTTTGCAATGTGTATGGCGCCCTCTGTATTCGGTTCATATTTAGTTTTAACAGTACCGTTCATTTTATACCGAGGAAAGTGTCAACTGCCAAACTGTTAATGTTTATGTTTTTTTTCATGAATTATGTTGTAAGATATTGAGAAAAGAGATGAATCGTACACCATAATCTAAGTATTATTAATATTATTCTCTTGTACATTGTTTATGTACGTATGTGATGATAACAAGAGTTTATACATTTTGTATGAAAGGAAATGAAAACAGCAGTTTCTTGGCAGCATTTTGTTGTAGTCTTTGCGAGAAGGTGATAATATGGTGATGATGATTGATGGGGATGGTGATATTGATGACGGTGGTGGTGGTGGTGATGATGATGATGAAGACGATGACGATGATGGTGATGTTGGGTGACTGATGATGATGATATAGGTGATGATGATAATGATGTTGGTGATGATGATGATGATGGTATTGGTCGATGATAATGATGACGACGATGAGGATGATGACGATAATGATGGCGATTGTGATGATAACGGTGGTGGGGATGAGGATGATGATCTTATTTGATCTATTGATTTGTTTATTTGTAGTTTTATTTTTACAGGGTGGCATTGCTGCAAAACTGCTTTCCACGTTGGCCTAGCTGTTGGCTTAGACGATATCATTAAAGATTTAATGTATAGACAAATTAATTGTTAAGTTCTATATAACACCTCTACTAAAAAAGTACCCCAAACAGACTTAACTAAGTAACAGTATAAACTATCAATGATGAAGGCGACTGCAAAGGCTGAAGTTGAAAATAACAAAAACAACAAATAAAAATAAACCTAAACCAAATGACAAACAAATATATCCCAAAAAGTTAAAATCGAAACTAAACCTAACCATACTATTTAAAACAAACTTCATTGAGGAAAATAATAGTGATATGGAGGGGGATGATTTGATTACAAAAGTAACAACATTCGTCAGGATTTGATCATATCTGAACGTTTTGTTTCTTGTATGTACATGTATATCAGCTACTAAATTGGATTATTCAGTAACAATTTAAAGGCATATATTGAGTGACAATTTTTTTGATTCACACTTTTCCCCCTGTATATCCCATGTATTCAAAAGTACTACCTGTAGCGTTGTTAACTAATGTTATTGTATTATTCAGTGAACCATAGTCTGGAATATTGTGTCATAAGAATGAATAGGCCTGGGCCCCATTTCAAAAAAGTGAAATCCTTGCTTCTTATTGATTATCAGCAGATTTGTTACAGATTTTTTGTTATTGAAAAAACGCGTTGTGAAACGGGTCCCTAGTGAGAATTTTTTTCTTCTTCAAGTAATCGGGTGTGAGATCATTAAGACACTTATTTACACTTTGATCAACCTATATTCCATCGAAAAGGCAGATCTTGCCAATATAGGACATTAAACAGGTCACATGATGAGTTCGCGGATGTGCATCCAGTATCATTTTCGCCACTTTATAGTTTTGATAGGCTATGGTTCAAAAGTTCAAATATATTTCCACTTTCTCATGTTACATAACATGTATACGGAGTAGTTGCTACAACCGGCCGTGTCAGACACGTTGCCCCGGGGTGCGAGATAGGACTCTTGTAGCGTGCCCCCATGTATGATACAACACTAACAAAACAAGACAGTGCATTACCGATTTCGGTACAATAATAATGTTGCAACTATCAATGATGTGCATACTTCTGTTGTGAACATACATTGCACCATTATAAAAGAATTGTAGAAAATATAATAAGTCTTAATTACATCATAATTTGAAAAAAGTGGAGGAACCCATAAAAGAAGCAGCGCTTGTGAAGCTATAGGTCCCCTTTTAGGAAGAAAAATCAAACTTGTATTCAAGAATGATAAAAGGGGGAAAATGACGAGTTTAGTGCATGGATAGAGAGAGAAAAGGAAGAGAATAGGAAAGACAACTACTAAGGAAAAGGAGAAAAGGTGTAAGAACAGGAAGGAGGAGGGGAGAGAGAGAGCAAGAAAGAGAGAGCGAACTAGAGGAAGAAGAAGGAAAAATGAAAGGAGAAGGGGAGAGAAAGGAAAGAGATAGAGAAAGAGAGAGACAGTGACAGACAGACGAACAGACAGAGAGACATAGAGGGAGAGAGACAGACATAGGATGCGAAAGCTAATGTACTTATGACGCCTGGCTGGAATGCTCCCCAGGGAGTGGAGAATGTGCATACATTATGTGCGGGTAAGCCTGAATCCGATGACCGGGGTAATAAAATGATTGCAGGGCCCTCAGGGAGAACAGTATGAATACTGATGAGGCTACCCTGGGTAAAACAAGACATATTGTTATTATTATTATTATTACAGACAGAGACAGAGCGCAGCAAGTTCATAAGAGTTCAAGCAGGTATTCCTGAAGAGGTATTTAAACCATGAACATCGTGGTGGCGTCGATACTACGTCATCGGACTGTGGACCACACGGTTCGCGGTTCGAGTCCCGCCACGGCACTAATGATCTTTGAAAAACATTTTATCTACATTTGCCACTTTTAACCCTGGTGTTAATGCAAATTGGTCTACCCGGTATAGAAGAAATTTCTCGAATGCCAGAGCGATTTATCAGGGGAGCTCGGCTAATGCTGGGGTAATAATAGTACAACGTGTATAAACAATAGTATCAAGCGCTTAATAAATAATAATAATAACAATAGAATATATATATATTAATAATAATAATAGTAATAATAAAAATAATATATATATATATATTAATAATAATAATAACAACAAAAAATACATATATATTAATAATAATAATAGTAATAATAATAATAACAATAATAATATATAATAACAATAATAATAATAATAATAATAATAATAGTGATGATAATGATAATAACAATATTAACAATAATAATGATGATAATAATAACAATAATATATATATATATATTAATAATAATAATAGTAATAATAATAATAATAACAGTAATAATAATAATTATGATAATAATATTGATAATAATACACACAAGTTGTAAGGTGCTTAATCCACTTGAAATCGATTGCTCAACGCGCAGTTGTGCAGTAAATAGATAAATAAAATGTAATTATTATTATCGTTATTTTGGTGAAAATCTCATCAATCAGTCTAAACTGTTCTAATTATTCACGAAGATATTTCGTCATTGCTTTGCAACGATTCACATTGTTTCATCCATAGTTTTAAACTTATCGGTGGGGAATAACGGAGCTTCAAGGAAAATTTAAGAACATTTTCTTTACATCCTTGGTAAGGTATGGCACTAAGTCGTATGAAATCACCATAATTGCACATTAAACCTTTTGAAGAAGAAGTTAAGAAGTCAAATCCTGTTGATGATTCCGCGTTGAGCACTTTAATTCTTAGGAAAGATTCGAAGCGCCCTGATTTAGGGATAGCCCCCACACACTGAAATATATCTTTTTAGAAGATTACCAAGTATTTAATGAGGAGGACCTGTAAATTTTATCACTCTTGAGGACGCGGCTTTTGTAAAGTTGAAATTTGAACAATAAGATTTTACACAATTGTACTTCAGATGAAATCAGATCAAGGCAGGACTATTTTAGAAAACAATGTTTGTGTTACATCACAGATAATGATGCACTGATACATACTACATAATTTACTTTAGTACAGTAATACATTTGTACAAGGTGAATGTTATAAGACAACAAATGAATTTCAGGTATTTATGTATATTGGAGATATTTTATTGGGGAATTCCATTCAGTTATTCTAGTGTTTGCTCTTAAAGAATTAATGACTTTTAGCCTACTTTCTTATTCATCTTCCGCGAAACATTTGTAGACTAATTATATTAAAGGTACTGTACAATTTGTTAAATGCAAATAGAAGTGGTTGAGTCGTGCCAGACTCAACTTCAAACTGTTTTGACAACCATATTCGAAGGCAAACCTATTAATAGTCAGTGTTTTACAACTAAAACCACATTTCTTTTGTATTACCTTGTTTGATTCACAAATCTCAAATAGTTGATTGCGAATTGTACTTGAAAATGAAAAGAAAAGATGAGATCATATTTTGTTGCAACAATTTTCTAATCACTATAATTAATTAGACAGTCTCGAAAATCCAATGACATTTTCTTATTCGGTCGAAAAACTCTAAATACAAAACAACAAAAATATAAAAATGACAAATACAAATACAAAACTGGAGTGAAGCAGACCCCCCCCCACCCCCCCCCCCCAAAAAAAAAATGTATAGTGCTGAGGAATAGATCTATTATATAAATGGAGCGTAGCAATAGTAGATCTAAATGTAGCCTAACGTTAGATCTAGTGAGTATATTTACCCCAAAAATATAATAACTCCGCTTTTATATAGCGCTTAATACATCTATGATGTCTATAAGCGCTT